>JAWWEQ010000055.1:25482102-25503881 GCA_035583055.1 Torymus tubicola
TGTACACGCTCTCTCCTCTTCTCTTGGACTTCCTCCGTCGTCTGCTAGGGCGGCGCGCGCACCAAAGTGTTGATGTTTCACACGCGCACTTGCGTGAAAGCACACGAGCGTAGGACCACCACGCAGGTACGCAGGATTTGTTTCTATATGCTGCTGAAGACGACGTATATAGACGAACAACGGTGTTGGTGTGTTTTCTTCTCTTTCCTTCTTTCTCTCTTCGGGGCGTCAGCGGTCCAGGAAGCCTCGCCTTGACACACACTCACACTCGCATGTATACCACCCTCGCTCACTCCTTTCTCCCTCTCTCTCTCTCTCTCTCACTCTCTCGATCAGCAGTTGCGCACTTATATATACATAGAGCGAGTGAGGGAGAGAAAGAGAGTCAGTCGCTCTATATATCGGCGTATGCGTAAAATTTTATCGGACAAGTGGCCCCGGGGCTTGCGAGCTCGCGCGAGGCAAAAGTACCTTTTTAATCCATTAAGAGCCACTTTACGTTTATCTCATTCGACAGCTTTACGCGTTATATTTCAGCTCACTTTTTTCCCGCTATATATACACGCATACTGTCGGGCGATTGTTTGTAGCCAAATTAATTAAACGATAAGAGATTTGCGTTAACGATTAAAAACTTGACACAGACGAGCTCTTTGTTTATTAAATAATGATATTATTAATAATAAAGTCAAATAATTGATATGTATACAGATGATATATAAGAGACATACGAATGGAAATAATTTTTACTGATAATTAATGGCCGACATTAGACGTCCAATCTAGCGAGACGAATTTCACCTTATAACGACGATTAATTATCCCTTCTAAATTTACACGTATCTCGAACAGACGCATAATTCACGGTTGCGAGTCGTAATTTCATTTTTTTTAATTTACATATACGTGCAGAAAACGAGCGACGTGGTTGACGATCGGTTACTTAGCGCGCGCGCGCGCGCGGGGTAACGAGAGCACGCGTATAAATGCGTTATTTATTACAGCGCTCGAAGGTTGAATAAACCACGCGGGCAATAATAAACTTTAATCAATCTCTTTCTCTTTTTCTCATTCTTTTTTCTCCTACTCACTGCGCTCTCACACAGACACGCGCACGCACAACACATTTTCCTTTTTATTTTCCCTCTCGGGGGTAGGAGGTGGAGGAGGACAGAGGAGGGGTGAGGACATGCGCTACTTCTCTCTCTCTCTTTCTCTCCCTTGGCCTCGGGATGCTGAATGACTTTTGTCCTTCCCCTTTACGTGCGCGCGAATCGAGGGTTGCTCCGGGGAAATTTGATAAATTTTTTCGCGCGCCGGCCGGGTTCCTTCCTCTCTCTCTCTCTCTTTCTCTCTTTGAATTTAACCGCCGCACGCTCATCGCCGCGATAAAACGCGCCGTTCGGCCCTTCTTGGACCTCCCCGCGCGTGAGTTTCCGAAAGAGCGAAACGGTCTCGAGATTCGAGGGTTGCTCAGACGAGGAGAGCTTTACGGGGTCATTTTCGGCAGACTCTTTTTCATTGAGATGTTTATTTTTTTCGGGAGACGCGAGGAAGAGGAAAAGCAGGAGGCAGGAAGAGGACAGCGTCGATGAGGTAGGCAAGATTTTGATTGATGATAGAACGCGCGCGCGCCTCAACTGCGAGATATCGGTAGCGTGATGAGGCTTTGCGTCGGAAATCCGATGATAATTCGCAGAGTAGCGTTGTATACGATGTAGTGCAAAAAAAAGAAGGTTCTCACGCGTTTTTCCGGTATTCGATAGCCATCGTTTTTCAGCATTAATTGCGCGAATTATCGTATATATTAATATTTATTTTACCGCGTTGAATGGCGACGCGGCCGTTTGTGTACACAATACAGTAAATCTCTGTAGCCAACGGGAATATAAAATGAATATATACGTGGCAAGTAAAAAGGTCCCTTCATTAATAAATTGCAAAGTCTCTTTCATCGGAGAACCCTCTTTTATTTTTATCTCGTTTTTTTTTCACGCTTA
Source organism: Torymus tubicola (assembly GCA_035583055.1). Lineage (NCBI taxonomy): Eukaryota > Metazoa > Arthropoda > Insecta > Hymenoptera > Torymidae > Torymus > Torymus tubicola. Next base: position 25,484,103 of record JAWWEQ010000055.1, read on the forward strand.
ACGGGCACATGATATACGTAAAAGCTATAATAATATTTTAAAATAAATAATATCTATATACATGTGGATAATTTCTTGTTACTATAGACTACTGTGTACACAATGCGAAATAAATAAGTTTATGAATAACCCGAATCTTTTTTCTCTCTCTCCCTCTCTCGTATTTTTAGTTTTGCGAGAAATTACATAAACACACAAGAGAAAAAGCACGTTTTCAACATCGATCCGAACGAAATATACTGAACCCAACTGCGCGCGTCCGGTATTAATCTCCCTACACATATACGAGCGCGGGGTGCAGTGAAAAACGACACTTTGAGCAAATCGCGTTGATAGCGCGCAAAATAAAATCAATACCCCGAGCCTATAAAAATAGTGGCAATAAAATTAAAATACCCCACGCGCGCGCGACGCTGTAATCCTCTCTCACTCTCTCTCTCTCTCTCTCGTTCTCGCTTGGTTCTCGTCTCCCTCGTATACGATGACTCTCGCACGCGCGCACCAAAACAAAAGTATGCGTGTGTCTACGTATGTACTTGTATATACATACGAGAGAGTGCGTTATCGGGCGCGCGTGCGAAAAAGCGTTGAGATACGCAGCTCTCGGCTACACATAAAATATATATATCTGCGAGAATTATTATGCAATCCGTGCGTTCTGTGCAGGTAAGTACATTTGTGCAGATTTGTACGAGAACCGAAAACGGCGGCTGTGATGCACGCACGTGTGTGATGCGCGGATTCGGGGAGAGAGTGAGAGGGAGAGCGCGGCCGCGAGAGAGGAAAAGAAGAGGAACAGCTGACGCGCGGTAGCGAGGGCGTAGAGTGAGAGAGTGAGAAAGAGGAGGAGAGATACGTATGTACGTATATGTATATATATATGTATGTATAGGGGGAGGAGGAGGAGGCGAGAGAGAGATTTGGCGCGGGTGGAGAGAATCGCAGGACTGCGGGTCAAGGGAGCGGTGTGTGCGCATCCGAAGGACGGTTTTCTCGCTCTCTTTCTGCGTACGACAAACCTCGAAACTCGCTGCTGCTGATGCTCCTACTACTGCCGCTGCTGTTGCTGCTACTACTGCTGGCTTGCTGCTGCTTATACTGCTGCTGATATCTCTCTTGCTCTCACACTCGGCGCTCTTTCTCTCTCAGGACGACGAAGACGAAACGGAGAGAAAGGGTGAGACGGCGACGGCGACGACGTGCGCGCGAGAGGTGTCTGTGTATATATACCTGCCCCTCTCTCTCTTTCCCTCCTCACACTCTCCGGTATACGTGTGTGTCTCTGTATGCGTGCACACGCGCTACGTTTCGCGCACTACGCACTCGTCGAAGGTGCACGCACTACGTCTCTCCTTTTCTCTTTCGGCAAGGACACACGCGCCCGTCCGCACTATAACCTCTCTCACCCGACTCGTCGTCTCGCGCACTACTGTGTCTCTCTCGTATCTCCTTCGCCGCGTATATATCTATACGTGCGCGCGCGTGTGCGGCGGCTTTTTCGCGCTTGCTCGCTCGCTCGGCTCTATACGTATGTGTTTGTATGTATATATATATATGTGTGTGTGTGTATATACGCGCGGGGCTGCTCTCTCTCTCACTCTCTCTCTCTCTGCGAGACGACGTCGTGGCCGTGGCAGCCGAGCTGTGAACACACTAGTGTGTGCACGAATAACGAGAGAACGGAGCGCGCGCGACCGTCGAGGAGAGCTGCTGCTGCTGCTGCTGCGCCGCCGCAGCTCAGTTCTCGCTCGTACCGCGCCGATATGTATAGAGTGATAGAGAGAGATAGATATATAGAGGCTTTATACGCGCGAGTCCGCGTGTACGCAGGCGCGCGCCGCGGCATGTGTCATTACGCACGCAGGCAGCGAGAGACACCCACGCGTACTGCGACCGGGACTCCGCTATACTGCCTCTGCTCTTTTCTCCTGCGCGCTTGTGTATATCTACACACGCAAGTTTACTGCAATTTTTTAACGTACTAGTCTACGCCTCTCTCGGCCAGTTCCCGCGTTCTTTATTAACGAACAGTCAGGACCTTGTGAACAAGATCGTGTATACAGAGCTGATCTCTCGGTTCTCGCCTTGCTATAGATAAAAGCTCGATAAAAGGAGCAGCGCGCGGGGCATCGGGCAACTGCTGTGGTTGCCATATTGGAATATCGCCCCTCCCCCTTTCCAACAACCCTCAATGTATATATACATATATATGTGTGTCGTTTCATGTGCCGTCTCTCTCTCTCTCTCTCTCTCTCTCTCTCTGGCTCTATAGCCGCTATATATGTATACACTTATATACCTACTGCAGGATCGCGCGGTTCTTCAATGTGACGATATGTCTGATGACTGCAATCGTACGGAGCGCGATACCGCGCTGACGACCGTCACCTTGTACGCGCCGCAAGTGCGAGCGCCCTGCAGCCGGAGTATATCGTAATATAGCCAAATATAGCTTAGCACCTCTCCTTATACATACATGTATATATACTTATATATATATATATGTTCTCTAATTCGATTTTTCGCCTCTCGTTTTGATGAAGCGCAAAGGTCACCACCAGTCGCGAGCGAAACTAGCAGGGAGCTTTAAATTTCGCCGTGCGGTAATGGGCTGTAACTGGAAGAGAAGAGGGGAGAGGTGACGGGAGGAAGAGGGTGTAAAGGACCTAATGAATATTTAAAGAGATATGGGACGGACAGACTCGTCAAATTAGGTTTTTTTATATTATGTTCGAAAGGTCTGAAGAACCCATAAAGATACTTACAACTTTAACTGAGGTTACATCGAATGTCGCTTTTGCTATTATGAAAATGCAATGAAAAAAGTTTTTTTATTAAAAAATATTTTTCTCATTGATAATATTGATTTTTCTCACATACTCGAATTTTAATCTTCTTTTAAACACAAAAATAACATGATATAAAAATAATTTTAATTAATCAAAAGAGATAACTGAAAAATTAACGACTTGGTTGCTAAAGTTTTATACCAAGAATCACCTCCACACCCTACTTCAACCGTTGGTAATTTTGCCGGGTCGAAGGTTAGAGCCGATAAAAATAGGGTAATCCGTTTCGCGGAGCGATATATAAGTATGATGGGCTCTCTTGAAAAAGGCCGAGCACGTTATTCTCACGCCCCGAGCTCCGATATGGTTTTTACGCACGTCGGACGTGCGGACAATGCATGGGGCAGTGACGAACACCGTAGCCGAAGGGATGTGGAGAGCGTATATATAAGAGGACAAGGTGCGCTGTAAATCTTTTGACTATATAACCGGGTCAGTCGTGCGTCGCGGTCGGTTCGTCGAAAGTCCTTGATGATGACAAATTATTCTATACTTTTCGATCAAACGATGTTCCCTCCATTTTCTTTATTATTCCTCCAAATGTTCACATATTTATGAAACGCACATAAAAAATAATCGTATAATTTATAAAATATATTACAAAACATTAATTTTGAAAATAACGCAATAAACGAATGTAAAAATTACGTTTACTATTTTTAAAACGCGCGTGCTTGTTTATCATATAGTTAAAGTGCTCCAGAATAAATGTCATATAATGTCCTAAACCTACATAACGTACGTAAGGTGTAAATGAGTTATGATGGTGTTTAGAAGAACCGAAAATGGCTTTTACACACAGACGGATTCTATATATTTAGGTACACTACAGCAGTGACCTCAGTAAAGACTTGCATAAATTTCACTTAATGTGTTCATTTGTAAGATATATGTTACGCGATGTGAAATGTATAAAACTCGTAAAATACTAATGGGAAGTCCTGAAATTTTGCCAGTAAATGAAATCTATATAATTTGTTGGTCCAGCATATTTATTTTTATAAATGTGACAATATATGTATTAATTATAAAATTATAACACAAATCTAGTGAGATATTGTAATATAATTAATAAATATTGTAATTAGATTGCTGTAACTTAAATTATTAATTTTATAAATCTCATAATTGTTATGTATAATTTACATAAAATTTATAGGAAAATTTATAAATACTTGTAAAGAGTTTAAATTTGTATCGAAATGATATTGAAAAAGCAGGTACTACATACTTATAAAATACTCATCCAAAATACGTAAATAAACACCGCTTTTTTAATGTAAAATATTTTTAAATATCATTTTTTATATGTATATAATTAACCTTACGCACTTCTAAATCGATGTGTATTAATTATGGCTTGCAAATAAAACTGCGACTATATACTACTTATTACAAGTAGTTCAGTCTCAGCAATGGTCGGACAGTTATTCTTCTCTTTTAATCCTTATTGTACGTCAACGTCTTGAACTCCTGAAAATGTATCCCAGAAATAGATTTTTACTAAAAACAAAAATATCATTTAAAAATACTGATAAAATTTATATTCGTTTCTATATTAGTCGATAATGGTAATTAGGATGTTAGGTAAGTAGAAAACTATTAGTATTATTGAATATAAATTGAACTTTAGTTCGTACGATATCACTCATCACTGTACTTTTAATAACGTAGCAATAACATTCAACTGAACCTCCTTTGATCAACGTAACATAATTCATTCAAAATAAGTATAACGACAGTTACCTATATCAGTGAGTCGGCACGTCGGCAGTCGATCAAAAAGCATTGATACCAACATTGAGGCTGTACCTAATCTGTCTAGCGCGCGCACGAGCGTTCAATGACGCTCATCAGAGTTTGGTTATGTTTGCCAATGCTGTTTCGCCAAACGAAGTTTTTATGAATACTTGCCGGTGTTTGTAATTTAATTTATTGTTAATATTCACGGACATTCTCCGGCACCATGAAGCTCGTCAGGTAAGATAGCTAGAAAGGTCCAAGCCGATTTCCGCGAGTGTAAATCACTGCGTGCATAATTATTGTTTATTTCATACAACCGCCGGGAAGTTCCACGCGTCGTCTCTAACCTCAAGATGCCGCTAAATAATTTGAAAAACTTTTTCATTATTTTACAGATTTTTGATGAAATTGAGCCATGAAACGGTTACAATAGAACTCAAGAATGGAACACAGGTGCATGGCACCATCACTGGTAAGAAAATGGCATTGTTTTCATTTTGGAGCTAAAACTTCATAAAGTGGTTAATTGATCTAAAAGTGCCATTTCTAAATGAAAATGTAAAAAAAATTTGTATAGATACTTTCAAATTAATATAAAATTTGGTATTAACTGAATATATTCCAGTTTAATTAGATAATATAATAATAATATTGATGTTTGTTTATAATTGCAGGAGTTGATGTAGCGATGAATACACATTTAAAAACAGTCAAAATGACTATAAAAAATAGAGATCCAGTTCAATTAGAGACCCTAAGTTTAAGAGGAAATAACATTAGGTATTACATTTTACCTGATTCACTGCCACTTGAAACATTATTAATAGACGACACACCTAAAGCCAAAGCTAAAAAGAAGGAAGCAGCACGAGGTCATTACATTAATTAAATTTATTAATTACATGTTTTCTATCAAGATTTTTAAACCCTATTAAATTTTAAATGATTTTTATTTCATCCTCAGGAGCTGCAAGAGGAAGGGGTCGTGGAGGAAGAGGTGCCAGAGGTGGCCGTGGAGGTAGAGGAAGGGGTAGAGGCAGGCGATAGAACAATTACTTCATTCCAAAAACTATTGAAGAAGATTTGGCTAAGTTCAAGTAAATCATATTTCCTATACTTAAGATATTTTTCGTACCTCAACTCGCTGATAATCAATGATAAATTTTTTATAACCAAATACATTGATTTAAGATATTTATGTGTAAAAAATTTTCATAAATTGTAATAGAATGGAAGCCTTCTCCATTATTCTTGGATTAGAATTCTGGTGAGAAATGTAATTAATATACATCAGTGTTATACAAATAATAAAATTGTATTTCATAATAATTCAATTATTAAATACTATAATTAAAGTAATAACGATGTTTTATTCAATCTTAGAATAAGAAAGTAGCCCCATTACACGTCGCTGCATCATAAATAAAAGTATTGTTAATAGGTTTGTATTGATGTGTTATGAATTTCACAGCTTCTTGAGCAACAAGACCACCTATCATTGCAGACACAGAATGTATTTCAGCTCCACCAAATCGACAAAATTCATGTACATAGTCATCTTTTGAAAGTGGTCCACATCCCCATTCACCTAATAATTTTGATATGCAAGCCTGAAACCGAAAATAATGCATTAATTAAAACTTTCATAGTTTTGATAAACTATTTCATTATGTTGATTATGATTGTTTAATTAAAATTTTTATATTTTATTATATGATATAAAGGTGAATTCTTGTTTCACTCTATATTTTAAATATAACTAGGGTTAAGTTCGCTTCTTTTATAAAAGACTCGCGTTACATTTACTAAGACATCATCACTAATACTAGTGTACTTAAGAGAATCTTATATTTTCGTCATCGTGAAAAATGATACAAATCAAATAATAATATATCATTGCATAGTAAGCAATGAGTTTTCATTCAAACCATTTTGATTCTTTGTTTAAATCGTTAACTTCAATAATTTTTTAAGTCTAACTTTCAAGAAGTTTGATGAAATCTGCAACTTCTGCATTTCCAGTTTTTATGTAAATCGATATTTCTATAAGTTACAAATGCGTCAGTTTTTAAGCAAACTTCTATTTTTCGTATACAACTTTAAAGGATGCAATCGAAAAAAGAGTAAAAAAAAATGTAATAAATAATATTTAAATTGATATTAAAGTTCATAGATAAAAATCCATTAAATCGTACGGAAAAAGTTACATTAGGAAAAATATGTGTTTTAATTACACTTATTTATTATTGGGGTTGGGTTAACAAGATTTTCATATAGAAAATCATACGTCTGCAGGTTAGAATCAAAAAACGATTTTTAAGAATATTTAATTGTTCCCATATTTACATTTTATAGCACTGTGTGACCTAAGCCCGCATTAGGTCATGCCTATCCGTGACCTAGGTAGTACTTTTTTGCACCGTGTTTATCACACTCACTGCGCTCGTGCGCTAACCTCACGGTGCAAACAAGGACCGCTTAGGGTGCGGATAGGCGTGACGGCGGGCTTAGGTAGGCAGTGCTATAAAATCGTATACGATACTTGTGACCTAGGTAGCACTTTTTTTACACGGCGTTGAAGTTAGGGCCGGAGCGTAGCGAGTACTATTATAGCGGGGTTTGTTTTCAAATAAAACTTTTTGTTTAATATGACAAGTTATTTCTGGAAATCTAAATCCGATCATTCAAGATTCCATAAAGATATCCATTAAACTTGATTACCCACATAGTGCATTCATGCATTCAATATTTTTAATACCTGAATGGAGTTTTTAATGAGCTAAAACATACTTTCTCATTATAAATTATTGGTTTTTTAGGAAATACATTTTTCATTTTGGTCAAAAAAGTATAAGGCTCTTAAGAATAGTAATCGGGTCTAATATAAGAAATTTTTTATATACGCGTATACGTGAAATTGGATTTTACGGATCTATTTGCGGACGTAAAATGCCAGTTCATATATCTGTTTACGAATAAATGTAATTGTACGTTTACTTCCGCAAATGATTATAAAATCGAATTTCGCGTAGTATAAAAAAAAAATAATGTTCGTCACTCATTTAAGATTTCACACCCTCGTATCATCGCGCGATACTTGCATCGATTTCGCTGATCCTTATGCGATCATTACGCGGTCCATGAAATCGCATTTTACGAATTAGTAACGAAAATAACTATTTCTACGTATTGTGTCATTTATACCTTAAGTTTAACAATATCTGGCTCTACATGATCATCGAATTCTCCAGGATAAGCATTATATTCAGCTTGAAATTTTTCAACCCCTCTTAATACCACATAATATACCATGAGGCTTTCAGGATTTTCCAAACTTTGCGCTAAAATCATCAAATAAGTACTTTTAAAAAGGATTTAAAAAACGAAAACTGAATACTTATATTTTTAACAATTGCGAATATTCACCTATTTCATTAGAATTTATTAGTTTTGGATCATATTCATCAGCAATGGATGTGCCTCTGTGTACACAAAGTTCAGAAGCATGTCTGCAAAATAATTTAACATCCTTTTCTGGTATAGAATCAGATGGTTTACCTAATTGTCTTAACAACTGCAAAGTCCTCCTCCATACTGCTTCAACATCAGCCACTGCTTGTTTATGATATCTAGAGTATAGTGGAAAAACCATTTTATAATAAAATAACTATTTTATAATACAAAATGATACAAAAACAAAAGGGACTTACACTTGTTGAAGTGAAACAAATTTTTCAGTATCAGCTACCATATCAGGCAAGGCACCTTTTAAAGGTAAAAGGCTATCACCTTCATTTTCCATGAAATCTCTAATAGCTTTTGCAATAATCCAAAATGAACTACTCTACAAATAATGTTATTTAGTTAACTATTTGATGTGTAAATTGATTAAAAAATACTAAATAAAATTTATACTTTGGCATTTAAATTTATACAGCTATTATCATTTAACACTTCTCTTATAGAATGAGGTACAACTGTGGGACAAATACAAGTATTCACTGCTTTAATAGCTTCTTCAAAATTTTCTTCATCAACAGGAACGCCATCTTCATCCACTCTTATACCATTTTTTATCATTTTTCTAAATTCTTCTTTTTCAGCATAGTTCTTTGGTATGTCATCATGAGTTTCTTTCCACTTTTGTAAATACTTATAAAGAATTATTACATATGGAGTATGAGAATGATCTTTTAGGTCTAAACTATCCAAATCTATGGCGTCAAAATAATTTTTCAAGCCTTCAAAAGGTTTGTCAAGTCTTAAATCAGGTTTTTCATTATCTGGATGAGTTTCTATGATTGTATGCTCTTTAATTTGAACTCTTATATACCCCACAAAGCCAATTGTCCTACATACTATTAAGGGAATGTCCAGTTCCCACAATTTCTTAGATAGAATAATGAGTGACCTAAAATAAAAATATACTTCTAAATAAACTCTTTATGTATCATACAATATTAATGTTTTTTAATATGTACATTTACAACTGCACTTACTTTTCTGGCATCGCACAAGCTATTACCACGGTAAAATTATTAAAAAAATCTGGACTGTTATTTAAAATTTGTTCAGGTCCCTCATCAATGTAATCACCTCTAACATCAGGATTTAATTCAAGGAGTAATTGTGTTGTTACTTGGGCACGAGATTTCCCTGCACTATCTGCATCTAGAAAAAAACTAAAAACATGCATTTGTACTTTTTACTGCCAAATAGTAAAAAGTAATCTTTAATGACGACTCTTACTTTGATCCGATATCCTCATCTGCTACTTTATTTCCATCAATAATAGTGAAGGCACCCATTCCTGGCAGTACAAGTGATTTCAAAATTTCCGTGCCTAAAGCATTTGCATTGATAAGACAAACGTGTGCTCCTTCAAGTAAAGCTTGACCGTGATCATTCCATAACCTGCAAATTATATTAGCATAAAATTAAATTTCCCAGCAATAGCAATAAATTTATTGTACACTATATGTCAGCAATAACCAATCAATTTGTATTAGAAGCACAATAATTTTGTTTTTTAAAATAATCAGTGTTCTTTCGTTTTATCAAAGTACTTTTACCTCAATTGTCTATCATATTTTCGACTTTTTTCCGATTGCTCGGGGGACTTCGGAGCTGGCGAAGCCATCGATTACAAAGCTAAAACTATAGTTTACGTAAAAAAATATTTACAATTAGTCGAAATTACACAGTGTCTTTATCATGTACGTCAAATATTTTTCCTTCACGGTAGAAAAAAAATTTCGCCGACAATCGAATATTAACCCTACTCTAACCTGACAACCTTGAGATTGTGACACTTTACGAGCCAATGAGAAAGCAGCATTTAAAATATTCTAATTAGAACGCCGATTGTATCAGCTGCTAATTATTAATTTCTCATTTTCATTCATTCTTTTACTAAGTATTATAATTTGGATAAAACATAAAATAATAAATATTGGAATAGAAAAGTAAATTACAAAAACAAACAAATGAAAATTCTATTAACAAATTTTATTCTCTCGCTTAATGACATGTGATTATAATGTGTATCGAAATTTTATATCACAGCAAATGCACGCAAGTATTTATAAATATATTAAAAATTGGTATTTATTTATGTATTTATTTCTTATTACTATCTATCATGTAATTACAATCTTGTTCCTTGTCTGATGCTTTCTATAAACTAGACTATATTTCAAATAACAAATTTTCATTATGAAAGCTATTTTTAAGTTATATTACACGTAGTAAAAAAGTGAAATAAGAAGAACTTGTTCTTTAAAAAAAGTAAAAAATCAGTTCAAGTTGAATATTGATAATACACACAAACACTGTATATCAATCTATATAAAAATAATTAAAATATATTTAATATGATTGCAATTGGAAACAAATACAAATATAAACAAGTTGTTTTCATAATTATGAAGATTAGTCTATTCATTTTGTCAGATGCATGGTTAAAGTTACAAAGACAAAATTGGTGAACTTTGCTTTTATCTATGAAACAGTCAATAAATCTATATATTTACACAGAATTATTACACTTGCTCCCATTATGAGCTTCACTTATACTTTTGTCAAACAGTATACAATATTAAATACATAAACACGTTCAACATTTTTATTTATATTTTGTGTTATTCATATTCCATCGGCTGGATTTGTGCCAAGTTACGCCATCTTGGGGTAACTTTGAAGGAACGTAAGGTAATAACCACGTTAGATACCATTTTTCTCCAAAAATTTCCTTTATATTCTGTTTCCATCCTAAACTGTAGATATAGTTTTTTTTATTTCTTTCGTAAGAAGTACATCCACTGTAGACAAGATGAAAATGATAAACACAAAGAGTACCAGTAAATAGCATTCCTATTACTGTTACAATATATAACATCAAATAAAACTGATCAACAGAACCATCAAATCCAAAAATAAATATGGCTACTGGAAATACCAATTTAATAATGGTCATTGGAAATTCAAATTGGATTCTGCTCCAAATAAAATAATTATTGTATGCAAAAGAGTACAATGTAGAGACAAATAAATAAAAGATGAACATTAAAAAGTATCGTTGATTGTAATGTCCAACACAGCACGCAGTAAAGATACAATGATGATCCCTCTTCAGAATACAAGTATTACAGGTGGTGCAATGCCAAGAGCGAGGAGGAGCAACTGTCTCACAGATGCTACATAATCTCCAGCCATCCTTAACACTTGCTTTGCTAGCTGGTATAACAACTTGGCGAACACTTGTATCACACATCACAGTGTAGGTAAAGTTACCAACAATGTTTATCATAATGAAACTTCCCAAACAGAAGTGAAATAAATAAGGAATGCTTCCGTATTCATAAAGTTGGGGTAAAACTACCCAAAGTTCAAACCAATAAATTAGTGGTACGATTATTAGTAAAAATATAACGGAGAAAATATCGCTTGCCGTTCGCGGCAAGATTTTCCTTCGTATTAACATTTTGATGGAGTTTTTATATCTTTATTTGAACTTTTCTTGAGGTTTCGTGTAATAAAACGAGTCCGGTAAAGTTTTTGTCATTACTCGTGACTGCAGCACCCACCCGTCCCACCACTCTCCAGTCTTACGTATACGATAAAAGTGTAAACATACGTGAAGTATATTTCGGTCGATAACATTGAAAGGTTCCTTGCCGGTAAAATTCTATACAGATATAGAGCTCAAGCTTTTATAGGTGAAAATTTAAATTATTATTTATGTGATAGTAATATTTAAAAATTTTAGAATACATATCAATTTTAACCGGCCAATAACCCAATTTTCACATTTAATGATATATTTAATTTTAAACAATTATTTTTAAATTACATCTATGCTAGAAAATAATTATATATTATAAATACAACAAAAAGATTTCAGAATAAGTATGTCAATTTAGTTTCTCGCTGACATCATCCGGGTTGCAATTTTTAAAATAATATATACAATTTTTTTATGTATCAGCCCTCATGATTCTAAAAAAAAACGGAAGTGGAAATACGATAAAAATTTAAAAATAGATAAACGATCGTAAAAACATTCTAATTTTCACAATTTGCAACATCCATACCATCATATATAATATATAAGTTGTTTTTGCTTAAACACAGTTTCATTTTAATATACAGTTTCATTTTTATTCTAATACTTTGTTTTTAAGCATAGCAATCTGAGTGAATGCAAACACGGGTGTGGTATTATTTTTTATAATCTAGATAATTATTGGTTTTTAACTTATGCGATTGCGCATATTCATATATTTTATATCAGCAACCATAATATATACATATTCATTCGTCATATTGAACCTTGAATAAAATTATGTGAGTAACGTGGAAAAAAGGAACTGTGAGATATAATAGGAAAAGTTTGTGTATACAATTGACCCGGAAAAAAATAATTTTCAATTGTTAAGTGCGTATGTACGTGCGTGCGTGTATATGAGCTATTCCACAATTTATTTTCCTTTTACGTTAATGAAAAAATTAAAAAATTTTTGAGTGCACACTCCCGGGCTAAATTTTGTCTTTTTCTTCTTTCCGAATTTCATATAGAGTTATTATTTATGGAATCATTTTGGATCAAACTCTAGAGCTATTTTTAATCATTTTTTGACAATCTAATTATGGTAAGAAAAAAATTATACTGTCAAATCGAGCTTGTTCTTATTCTTTTCTACGTTCAGTAAGTCCCAAAGAACAAGAAAAAATTCATCCCGTGAGTGTGCTATCAAAAAAATTTTTTAATTTTTTCGTCAATGTAAAAGGGAAATAAATTGTGGAATAGCTCATATATATGCCATTGGCAATCTATATGAAAATTTAATCAGTAAATTTCTTTCCAAATCTAGCCTTTTCTAAAACCTATTTTATAGCTTTATCCATTTTCTCATAATCTTCTTCGCAGTCACAGAGTTTTTTTATCTTGAGACTCTGGGTATTTAACAACCAACTTTGCAAATGCAATTTAAATTTCATCTTCCTTTAATATAGCACTATCGGAAATAATAAATTTAAAAAACTGTGAAAAGCTGTGAAGAAACTGTAAAAATATGTTATGAGTTAAAAGTTTTTATACACTTATTTGTACATTCAAATCAGTAATTATAAGCAGAAATTATTATGAATTTTTTTTTAACTCTAGAAAGTTGTAAATTAGTGTAAATATGTCAAAAAGTAGGCGACAGAGATCGTAGATTATAAATTATTGTAGAAAAATGTATAACACCCGTTATAAACTAAAAATAACTATATTTACAGTTATTTATAGCTAACATTTATATTTACATATTTGTACATTCAAATCAGTAATTATAAGCAGAAATTATTATGAATTTTTTTTTAACTGTAGAAAGTTGTAATTTAGTGTAAATATGTCAAAAAGTAGGCGACAGAGATCGTAGATTATAAATTAATGTAGAAAAATGTAAACACTCGTTATAAACTAAAAATAACTGTTACTTATACGTCCCCATTACTATAGTTAAACTTAATAAATCAGTTGTTTTCTACAGTTTTTCAACAGTTTTTTAATGGTTATTTTACAGTTCTTTATTTCCGCTAAGGAGTATATATATGTACTTAATTATTGCACACATCGCGAATTGCCATTTTGAAAATACCCGCGGCACTCTTATGGCTTTTTAATTAAATGTCATACGTATTTTTGCTAGTTTCAAATATAATAAGGGAATTATATGAACTTAGCAAAAAATTTATATTTTAATTGTGGAATTCGTAAATTACAATATATTTCATGAGACAAATTTCAAATATTTGCTAATTATAGAGACAAATTCCAAATATTTGTAAATCTCACAATTTAAACTTAGTAAATAAAAGTATAACCAATTTTCTCACACGAATAGTTCTTCTATTTCATCAGCAGCTTTTAATTAAACAGCTGTTACGCGTCTTTTCTCAAAAATGAAACGTAGCTTAATCGATTAAAAATTTTCCAATTCAAGAATTTGTCTTTTGAAATGTTTCTTTTAAATTACATTGCATAAAATAATGACCAAATGTAAATATTTTTCTTGGTAATGTAAATTATATTCATCGTCGTTAATACATTATAATTGTCCATTGAATAATTTTTTTCTTTCATCATAATGACAAATACTCTTATACATCGTGAATTGACGTCAGTTCATATTTATGGGTAATTTATTAATTGCAATTAAAGTTTGCGTTCATCAATTTGAAGTATAAATGATAAGATAATATGATCAATGGTACACATCGTTATAAGTTGGTTCATTTATAGCTTTGAAGTATTCAGAAACATTTTTACAAATTTGTAACACTACAGCAATGAAGGTCTCAATATTTTTGTTTGCATGCCTGCTTAGTATTGTTAACGGTAAGTAAATTAATTGTATATTATATGAAGACTTACATAGAATTGCTCAATTCTATAATGTCGTTATTACTGTTGCTCATACGTGTACGAAATTATGCAATAATAATGATGAATAATAATCATTATAATTGTTATAATGACCTAATTATGATAAAATATTGTTTAATACATAAACATATTAGCTTATTCAGCATTGCAAACTTTTGAATAAGTTGCTATAGATTTAATCATAATAATTTGAATTTGCACCTGAACTTTTTCCGAAATTTCACCTGCTGAATACCGGAAATTCAGGTAAAATTTAGATAAATTCATGCAAGTATCGACACGTAAATTTCATCTAATTCTTCCGATACTGCTCAAAAAGTCCATGTTGTACGTATATAAAATCCAGGTAGGGAATATATGGGACCCTTGGGGGACATGGAAAACACACATACAACCCCATAAGGAACCAAATCGTTTTTACATGTCATGTGGTAAGGTATGCTCTGATTTCAATTAAATCGAAATTACATTATATATAGTACAGATATTTAAATAATATTATATGTGAAATAATAAAAAAAGGAAAAATATTGAATATTGTGTTTATCTTTGTCGTGAAAGAGCCTAAATAAAAAATGCAAGAGAAACATATATGAACCATGAAATTCCTTAGGATATTTCGTAATAAAATCTCATATGGATCTCATGGGTTTCACATGTTTTCCTAAGGGCTCCATATACTACTAATGGATCCCACATAGATTCCACATATGTCCAACATAGGCTTTTTGAGCAGGAACAATTTAGTTTAGTACTCACGCAAATTTTAAGTGATCTCATAAAGATATATTTGCAACCGGGTAATAAGATAACAGAATCCCATAATAAAGTATCTTTTGCTAGGATTGAACTACTCTATTTTTTAATTTTGATCTCTTAAATACCAACTTGCAGTAAAAAATAGGGAGTCAAAAAGCTTTTTTTCAAGAAAACTAAAAAACGTTTTTTCGACTTTTACTGCCATGTGATACGGAAACAGGTATGTCAATGAAAAAGAGTATTCTAAGTTAAAGAAATGCATTTACCGATATTAATTAGATACACTGAGAGAAGAATTTGTTTCTAGTTAATAAGAAGATATATTAAAAATATACAGAAAAATTTATTTACATTTACTCTTTGTGAACTCTTATTAACTAAGCATATTAACTATTAATATGCGCATCATTAATAGTAATATTTTGGAATTTCCAGTGTACCTAAGGCCAGAGATTAGCAGTTATTATTATCTTTTTTTAAATGAATAAAATTGATTAAAAACTCAAAGGATGCACACTGATAGTGCATTAACCGTTAATTTAGAAGATATTGAAAAAAGGCTTTTGATCTCTATTTTTTATTTTAGAATTAAATTTCATAATAGCTTTGTTTTATTTTTTAAATTAAATAATGTTATTTTTGAAGGAAGAAAAAGTTTTGGCGACGAAGAACAAGAATGGGGATATTTTACGGTTCGGGAGTACGTTCATATATTTTGGTGGCTTCATTATACAACGGCAGTAGATATCAATGAAAATTATCATCAGAAACCATTGATTTTGTGGATGCAAGGTGGTCCAGGACAATCTTCCACAGGTTATGGTAATTTTATGGAATTAGGACCTTTAGATATCAATTTAAACCCACGAAATCATACATGGGTAAATATTTTTTAAAATTAATCTTTTCCTGCACTAAATGCTATAAGCATTATAATAGGATTTATGATTATGAATTTTGATAAAATATAGGATACTCTTATATACGGGATATTAGATTTTAAATTATATTGCAGATAAAAAATTACAATGTTTTATTCATCGATAACCCTGTTGGCGCGGGATTCAGCTACGCAGAAGGCAGCTATGAATATTATAGTCAAACAAATGCTGAAATAGCAGCTGATCTCTTAACAGTAATCAAAGATTTTTATAACACGTTTCCTAAATTTGCCAGTACTCCAACGTATATTGTTAGTGAATCGTATGGAGGAAAAGTAACTGTTGAATTTGCCAATGTCTGGTATAAAGTGAGTTTTTTAATAAATATTTTTTCGGTATTGTTTAAATCACATATAGCATAAAGACATGTTTTACCGGTTTAATCCTAGGCACAAACTAATGGTGAACTAAAAAGTAACTTAAAGGGTGTAGCTTTAGGAAGCCCTTGGATATCGCCTTTGCATTCAGTAATGGAATATGCACCTACTCTATTGTACATGGTAATTTTATAATCTTTTGAAGCTTCATAATCGTTAACGTCAGTTTTAAATATTTATTTCAAGAAAATCTAATTCTCACATTTTTACAGGGAATGGTTGATAAACATGGTTATGATAATATCCTTAGGGAATCAATTTTATTGAAAAAAACAATAGAAAATAACGAATGGTTGAAAGCTACAGAACAATTAAACTATGTAGAGAAGACAATTCATAATGAGACCAATAAAATGGATATTTTTAACGTAATAACTATGATACATTCAAACGGTATAGTTAATGAGCCCACGTCAAGTGGAATATATGGAGATTTTTCAGACAAAATGAATAAGCTTGATTATTTCATGAATACAGTAGTTAAACAAAAACTAAATCTAAATGTATTTTGGGGACACATGTCTGGTATAGCCTACAAAATTCTTAAAGAAGATTTTTTGAAATCAGCCGTGAATCAGGGTACAAATTTACGATTTACTGATTACTATTATCAATACCAATATAAATCATCATAGCAGGGATTAGAACAACATTAATACTGTATTATCTTTTTTATTAGTGGAAACTTTGCTCGACCAAACTGATATCAAAGTTTATATTTTCAATGGACAATTAGACATTGCTGTTAATACAGTCGGTAAGAAAGTTTATCAGAAATAGTGAAGTATAATTTATTACAATTAATTGTAAGTACATGTAAATTACTCTCATGAAACAATTTACAGGTACGGAAAAATGGATTGAAGAATTAAACTGGAAAAATATAAACGACTGGAAGCAAGCTAAGCGGCGACCTATGATTATTGACGGCACAATTGAAGGCTACACAAAACAATACGGAAAATTAAAAATGATTTGGGTACATCGAGCTGGACATATGGTAAAATTAATTAATATATTATATGTAATATTGATTATCGTCTGTGTATAGTAATTATTATTAAACATAAAAACTCTGTTTAGGCTGCTATTGACAATCCTCTTGCAGTTGACGAAATTTTAAAAGATTTAACAAAGGATAACTTATAAACCTTCAAAAGTAATTGACGTTTTACTAGAAAGTAATTAATGTACTGTTTGCACTTGCAGTACATGAAGTATTACAAATCTATTAGGTACAAAAAAAAACGTATATCTATAAGTACACTTTGCATTTGTAATTTAAAACATTATAGCATATTATAATTCCATGTTACATCAATGTAGTCTAGTCTACTAAACTTAAATATCATTTATCATTATCTAAAGAAGACATCCAGTATATTATACACACAGTCTACTTATTATAAGTCATATTGTACGAAAGCTTTTTTACAGATATTATTGATTTTCGTTAAATCGAATTATTTGTAGAACTTTCTCAATTAAATGTTTAAAGATTGTGTGATTAAAGTTTTTAAGCTTAACTGATTCTTTTGAACTCAACGCCCTGATAAAGGGAGTGAATAAAATTCCCAAAATATTAATAGTTTCGAAAGATTCAAAACGATCCAATGTAAACCGTTTCACTATTATTAATAAGTTAAAAAAACTATTAATTTAAAAACAAAAACAAACGTAAACTGTTAATGTATATAATCTTGTATTATAAATAATTATTATAAATGTGTTTCTATTTTGTAAATATTATACTAAGTTTTAATATATTTTGTTATTTATTGAATCTTTTACCAAATGATCCTGTCCACTATAGAATTATTTTTTTCTATATGCATAAATATAATTTAAATATCATAAAATAAATTATGTCATTAAATAATAAAATTATTATAGTTTTATTTATTTTCATAGGGAGATTTCCCACTCTGCGTAATATACTAATAACGCACGAAAACATACTATTTTATAAAGCATATTCATATTACATTATTATTTTCTCAAGTAAGTAGAAAGACTTTATCCAAAGTCAAAATGGAAGAAGCCAAGCCTTTTAATTATCTAAAGAAATTCCAAAATGAGGCACGCCTCGTAGTTCGACTTTCCAATGGCATTAGAAAAGTCGTGCGGACGATGCCAATTGACTTCCTTATCTATACCCTTGGCGATACTTAGTAAGGGGAGTTTGATCTAGCTCGCCGCCTATATAGCGGACAGCAGCACAGATCGCCAGCGTAAACAGTCCCGACCGGAGTCCCGAGAAAGGCGAAAAGCCGCGGCTCGCTCATGCACCGAGCGGAGCCGTCTTCTCGGCTGTTTTCCCCACTCTGATGAGTAAGGCGCTGGCAATCTCTGCGGCTATCCGCTAGGCGACGAGCTGGATCAAACTCCCCTTAATTAAGTAAGTAACGCCAAGGGTATAAGATAGAGAAGTCAACACTGGCATCATCCGCACGACTTTTCCAATGTCATTGGAATAATTACAAGGCTTGGCTTTTCTCTCATGTTTACTTTGGATAAAGTCTTTCGTGAGAAAGTACTAATATAACTAAAATAAATATTAACAGAGTTTAAATAGATATTCATACAGCCAATTGGATAGATCCCAGATCTACTTGGTATTCCAGCTGGATATCCACCTGGTATTCCAGCTGGTATTTCAGGTAGATATTTTCAACGCGGGCTGCTTTACACAGGCACACAGACACATATATATGATGTTGACTTTTTAATAGAATCTACCGAAAATCAGATTTATCGCAAGCTATGTGCTTACATCCATCGCGCGTGCTAGTGCTAATGTACTGAGTTGAACTCTCATACTTTTTAAAAATACTAAATCATTAATGATATTTACCATAGTTGAATTTTGGGTGATTATAAAAGTTATTATGATTACCACCCGTTACACAATTTAATTCTACTTCTTGTAAAGTTTCAAGGTCGACTTCTTCCGCTCATTCAACGTCTATTTGTGTTGAATTAATATAGTTGAGGTTGTCAAACTGCAAAAGTTTTGTGAGTTATTGCATTTTCAGAATCGTGTAAATACTAATAGAAAAAGAATTATTTATATTATTTGAGTAGTATAGCTAGGGGGGTTCTGGCTCAGTGAGCCAGAAATGTACACTCACTGAGCCAGAACCCCCCTAGCTTTTGAGGCGGCTGCTGTAAGTACGCGG
>JAWWEQ010000055.1:25503981-25603839 GCA_035583055.1 Torymus tubicola
TTTATTATTCAAAAATATCTACAATCTGTATAAGTTTTGGGAAAATTGGTGATCCGGAACCCTGAGCTTCTCCTTGTAAGTCTCGTCAGAAGAAAATGCGATCACTCATCCAAGTAGAGCATCCAGTGTTGCTTAACTTCGATGATCGGCTGAGATTCTCATGGCGACTACACAACCCGCTAAACCGCCGGTAAGTATTTTTTTATATTAAATAATTGGTAAAAATTTTATTTGAAAATCTGGAATAATTTAGAAGAAGGCTGATATAGATATTCAAATATTAAAAAAAAAATAAAATATAGACAATTTAATGCCTTTTCAAATGCATTTTAAACAATTTTAAAAAGCTTACCCTATCATATAAAAAAATTAAAAAGATTGAAATTTCTAATTCGTTTTTTGATCATAAAACAAAAGAAAATCAATAAAATTTTTTAATCGTTTGGAGATTTGAAAGCGGTATCAGAATTAAAGAAAATAAACTTTGTTCCGCCGAAATAAAAAGTATTCCTAAAATAGACAAATTTTTATGCCACCCATTATGAAAACATGTTTTCAATAATCTTTTGTACGAAAAATCATTTTTGCTCTTTCCTCTTTGAGAAAATAAAAGATGAATAATGAAGTTAGCAAAGTATAAAAGCAGATGTCAGTGATTATGCATGTACAAGGTATAGGCCTTATTGTCCTTCGTCATGGATTAAAAAATTTAAAGCCTCAGAAAAACATTTTAGTCTTTTCAAAAAGAGGGAAAATCATGGTCCAATATGTCCTCTCAGCTGAAGGCCTCTCGATCGCGCCGCCAACTGGAGGGTCTCTCATACCCGTTAAAACAACCGATTGTCTCTTAATTCGTTGAGACTCCAATATATAAATAGTCCAATATATAAAAGAAGCGTAACTAAACAAGCGAACGCGCACCGACCGGCAGTCGTATTGGCATTTTTTGTTGGGATTTCCGTGGTGTCAGACCAGTCAATCAGTTGTGTTGCTTTTCTGTATTTTATTTCCCCTGTACAAAGTTCTTCTCTACTGAGCTGAGTAAAGGTCCTGTATCCATACGTGTATACTTATAACAGCGGGGCGATCTATATACAGCCATTATGAGCGTCGATGCCGCACGTATTTTTTTTATTATTAATTTAGAGTTATAGCCTTAATTTCAATGAGGAAATCTTTAAAAACTTATCCCAAGAGTTATGTAAAATAATTTTTTTCTAAAGTGTCGTAAAACCTTAAAATATATTGATCTGGTGAGATTCTGAATGGGATCTCACATATCTTCTCAGATAAGTTTTCACGCGAGATTTTTCAGTAAAGTTATAGTTGGCCCAGTAATCGATATTTGACTTAGATAATAATTTTTTTTATGATTATTAAACAATTATAACCATGTAAGTACTGCAGAAATTTTTTCCATTAAAAATAAATAATTAGAGGATATTTAAAAATTAGGTATATGAAAATATAAACGTCATCTTTTTAATAAAATATCAACTATATTTAACAAGAGATTATGATTGAAATTTTCTTGGCTTTTTTATAATTTTAATTTACTATATGTGCATTCATATGAGCTACAAAAAATGAATAAAAAGTATGAAAATTTTAATGTAATTTAATAAAAGGAGGTATCGAATACAATTTAACTTTTTCAATTAGTTTCGAATTTTCAGAACTTCAGAATTAAAATATTTCTTTGTTTTAAAATTACAAATATTGATTCCTTCCAAATTTATGAATTCTTATAAAATTAATTTATTAGTGTTGTATTTACGATTTTGTAAAACCTTCTTTAAAATAGCTTATTCTAGTTGATTTATGTATATAAGTAGTTAATTTATGCATATAGAAATGAGTATTTTCATAAGTGTTCGTTACTACTCAAAGAAATAACAAAAAAAAAATTAAAGAATTTTTACATCGCCAAGAATGATTTAAATATTTTTGTTTTATTTTTTAATTTTTATTTTATAATGTGAGACATAACTGTACATTGATTATCTAAAAGAAAAAGTCAGTAATTGTATTTTCATCAATATGGTTATACAATATTTTGAAAACTGATAAAAAGTCACTGTATAAGTAGCGAAACGACTTAATCGTTTGGAGAATAAAGAAAACAGCGACTACTTAATTAAACTACTTACATTAAGATTCATTCTATTGCTTAGTTTATTTACCTGAAATGTAAAATAAACCTATTTATTAAACAAAATATATCACCTCAATCTATTTTATCCATCATGCAACACATGCATTGCATTTCCACGACTAATACTTTTAATGTACTCGAACTATACGTTTAAAATATGAATTCGTATGGATACATTCAATATCTATATACGTCCATTGAATTATGTCTTTTTTTATTTTATTCATTTTATTTCGCTTTAGTTGTTATTTCCATTAATTACGTACTGATGTTTAGATAAGGCGTGTTAGGTAATAGGAATGGGACAAAGGTAGGAACAAAATTTTTATTTTAACCCATCTAGTTAAGTAATGGAAATGTAAGAAGGAAATCAGCAAATGTGTCTTTAACACGTGGTTAAATAGATCAATCTATTAACGTTCAAATGTGTTATCCAATTAAAATGATTAAAGATATGAATAATGGATAATACTTTCACGAATTTGGTGTCGAAATGAAAACAAATACCCACCGGACCTTTCCATTAGTAATGGCTGTATCCGCGTTAGATTCTTTACTTAGACTATCGGTCAACACAAGTTGGAAATTGCAGTTTCTGGTTTCCGCGAAAATGTCAAACGATTATTGCTATTCAAAAACTTTCTCTTTGAAAAAGCAATTGACAAGTAACACCGATACTTAAACTGACATGGAAACTTAATCCTACTACATATCAAGTTACATGTTTCTTTTGATTTTTGTAATATAATCATATTAAATATGCTATAACAACAATTCTAGTTCTTATTCTTTTACGTAATTTTTAATTTTAGGCTATTGAAGTTTTTAATAATGTGCTATTCAATTTTGTTTATTCTTATAGTTATTATTTTTTTTCGGCACTTAGATAACGCGACAATGTAGTGCAAACCATCATTTTATTTTTCACGCTTTATTTCAGTTTGAATTTTAAATAAAGTGTTTACCGTAGAGATGCGCATAAATGCATCCCCAATGCAATTGTCCTAGGTTCACTAATAAGTAACTTTCACATCCTCGGCGAACCGTTCCATATCATTGAGAATAATAACATATGATTTTGCACACGACATATCCGAAAGTAAGTATTTACTTCACTGTTAGTTTCGCAATCAGATATTGTAAAATAATTCGAATTTAACTTAACTCTTCTCGCTACTTCATAAATGCATGTTCATAAAATATTTTTCATAGAAAAAGTTTAATAATATAACTCAAAATATTTGATAGTTCTGATTTAGTCTAATCGAGCAAAAAAAAATAATTATCTTTAATAAATTTTGTATAGTGGTAAAATTTTTATATATTACTAACAAAGTGGTTTCATTAACTATGATTGACTTTTACCAAATCTCAAACTATTGTTGGGCTGCGTTAATATTCTTTATTGCAGTATTGAAATTTCTGAAAATTTTTACGTCAAATAGATCAGTGATTGAAAATTACGTAAACATTTCCTCATTTCGTATTGTTTTCATTATCGAAAATCTAGACATGCAAATAGAGAGTCCCAATAGTTTATTTCTTGACATTAGAGCAGTTCCATGGTGGGGATGCATGTCACAGGTAGAAAGCGCTTACGGCCGACAATATCCTTCCATTTTCAAGTGGCAACTGCAGGAGCTCATTTCGTATTCACCACACGGTTTTTTATATCTAAGTGCTTAGTCTAGTTTGAGTTGCATTTAATAATGCTTATTGTTAAATATGCAAGTACCTTTGGTGTTTTACTATTTATCAATGTAGTTTTCGGTAAGTAATAAATCTATTTCTTATTATTACTCAAGATTTAAGGTAACCGCAACTTACACTATAAAATTTATAAATCAAACATTTAATAAGTTCTTTGTATATAATATAATAGATAATTTTGATATGTAAATTACATGATATTTAAAGTTTTTAAATATCTACAATACGACATTCAGTTCATTGATATTTAACGTACTGCTCTTTTAAAAATTAATTATATCACAATTATATGACATTTAATCCTACTGTACTTAAACATTGCATTTTAAATTATTTCTTATCGGTGTTTTCCTTTTTATTATAATACATTGTTTATTGTTAAGATTATTTAGAGTATCACGCGTGCGAACAACGAAGGATTTTGAACTACGGTCTTGATTGAAGAGAGAACGAGAAAGAAATTACTTATGTTTACATGAGTGTGAATTCGTCACTTTTTTTACGGTATGTTCTGAATTGTGACCGTGATACGCGACGCCTGGGCACGAGTTAATTGTTAAATAAGAGTAAACAACTTATTAGAACTCTGGGACTAAAATAAATAATCGCTCACTGCGGAATGAAGTGACTGATCGAGATTTACTGCATTATTTGACATTGTATCGTGTGATGAGATTCTGCAAACTGGCCATTTACCTTTCTCTCTCTCTCTCGTATAATCATTCCGTATTCTTAAGCAGTGTACCGAGGTTCTGGCGATAAATCGCCACATTAACGCGGGTTTTAATTACTATATATATTTATTTACTGGCCACACTGTTCTTACGCATTTTTTATTTATTGCGAGCGTTGCATGATGAAACTTCTCTGACAACTTGACAATCGAATTTGTTAATAACTATTGCACTATATGCGCATCTTTTGCCCATCGTGAAATAAAATCATCCAATATTCTTTATGCCATAGACAATGATCCCCATATAAAAAAAGATAGATTATTTTAGGTCTTTTTTTCTCAGTGTATTATTAATGATTTTATTAATATGTGAGTGTAAATTCTTTTTTTAAAATAAAAAGTTTTTTCGTTAAAATTCTATAAAAATATATTTCACTGTTAACTGTTATACTGACTTTTACTGAGTTTCACAACAAAAATGAGCATACACCACAATGACTAGCATAGTATTGTATTTTGGGAAAGAAAACGGCGTTTTAGGAAAAAGAGGTTTCGGTCCTGGCAACCAAGAGTGGGGCTTTGTGACAGTTCGGCCGAAAGCCCACATGTTCTGGTGGCTTCACTACACAACTGCCGATGTCAACCAAAAGTACGAGACCAAACCATTAATCATTTGGTTGCAAGGTGGTCCCGGGGGTTCGTCCACTGGCATCGGTAACTTTGAAGAAATCGGACCACTTGACGTGAAATTAGAGCCGCGCAATTATTCCTGGGTATGCGCGAATGATATTATTAGCAATATAAGAAAGTGTTAATCCTGGCGCAAATGTTTTTTAGGTAAAGCACTACAACATTTTATTCATTGATAATCCAGTTGGCACTGGTTTCAGTTACGTCGAGTCTCTTGATCTTTTGGTAAAAACGAATACCGAAATAGCAAAAGATCTTCTGCAATGTATCGCAGGATTTTACAGAAACATGACGAGATTCGCAAAAACACCAGCTTACATTCTTGCAGAATCTTACGGAGGCAAAATGGGAGTAGAATTTGCTAACCTGTGGTATAAGGTATTTATTCATTAATAAAATTTAGCATTTATTTACATTATTATAATAAATTATTTATTGTTTTAGGAACAAACGAAAGGAAATATAAAAAGTAATTTCAAGGGAATTGGTTTAATAGATTCATCAATTTCAGCCATTGATAATTATTCCTTTTTTGCATCGTATTTACTTCACACTGTGAGTACCATTAAAGTTTGTCTCTCTAATAATCTCATCATATAGTTTAATTATTCGAGATTATAAAGAAATTTTATTTAATTTATTAGGGGTTCGTCGACAATAATGGTTACAACGTAATTGATAATATAGCTAAAAAATTGGAGTCTGCTGGGAATGCCGGAAAATGGGCTGAAGTCGTCGAGCTGACACAAGAAATTGAAAATTTAGTTGTCAATATTACAAACAACATGGATTGGTATAACATATTAAAAAAAGTAGATCCTTCATTAAATAGCTGTAAGAAACTTTAATTATAAAAATTTACATAAATTATAACATTGATCTTTATTCTTTTTTAATTGGATTCTTGTTCTACTAAAGCGTCCGGTGGATTGAACGAACTCATGAACGGGAATGTTAAAACAACGTTAGGTTTAAACAATTATTGGGGAACGCAAAGTTACTTTGTCTTTATGTCGTTGCTTGAAGATAATATGAAACCAGTCATAGAAGAAGGTACACTTATTGGACAAATTTTTCAATATTTCATAGAATAATATAATAAATGTATAATGTAGCACTCATACCTTGTTTTTAGTGGAAAAAATACTTAATGAAACAACTTTGAAAGTGTATGTTTTAACGGGCCAGTTGGATTTCATCATCAATACTCCAGGTACATTTCACCCTTTAAGTTATGTAATTACTCTCTAAAGTTGAATTAGTGAAAACTGCTCCACCATTTTAATTAGTGGAAAAAATTACTAATTTATTAGTAAATATTCATTATTTGATTAGTATTTTTTTGTAAACTACTAATCAAATTAGCAAAAACTACAAATTAAATCAGTAATTTTATGAAATTACTGAATGAAATAGTAAATATACACTAATAAATTAGTAGTTTTTTCACTAATTGAAATGGTGGAGCAATTTTCACTAATTCAACTTTAGAGAGTATACACGAAAAAAAAATCAGTAGATTTTACGGTTTAAACAGTTATTAAAACATAACAGTAGAAAGTTAATTTTATTTTTGCAAGTAAGAGTAGAAACTACTTTTAAAATCTGTAGGATCTATTTTTCATAAAAGTAAGATTGACTTTAGAATTTGAATAAACTGCAGTTTTTGCTCTAAAAGAGAGCTAATTCTACTAATTCGAAACGCTATTTTAGCATTTGAACGAAACTGTTGATTTAGCTTTCGAAAAACAGTAAAATCTACTGATTTTTTTCCGTGTATATATTTCAAAATAATACTTCCGATTAAATGTTTAAATAATTACGAATTTTTTCTCAAAACTGTTTAATATAAAATTTTCAAAGATATACTTACCCGTGTTTTCCACAACTATCTCGAATCGTATTGATTTCCGACAACAATAGCAAATGTAGAAAGATGTGAAAAGCTCTAAAAATATCACTGAGTCTCCTACTGTAAAAATAAAAAAATTCTTGGAACCATTAAATTCGACTTTTATTTATATTTTAACAATAAATAAAACCTTACAGGTACATTAAGGTGGATAGAGAGAATGAAATGGAAATACATTAAAGAATGGTCAAATGCTACCCGTTTTCCGTTAATTATAAATAACGTTATCGAAGGATATACCAAATCATATGACCGTTTTAAATTGATTTGGGTTAATCGATCAGGGCACATGGTATGTACATGTTTTTATTTGTTTTTTATCTACTTACTTTATATTTTAAATATTAGAATCATTTTAACGGCATAAAGCACTAGGAGAAATAATACTTATAATATAAATTTTTCTCATAATATAAATAATATAGAAATATTAAAAAGATAAATAATTATAAGAAGAAATTCACAGAGCACAATATAAACAAAAGAGTTTATATAATAAAATTAAAATCATACAAGAATAAAGCACATTTTTCCTTACTCGATAAAAAAATCATTTACAATATTTTTCAGATTCCTGTGGATAATTACATTGCTATGGAAGTTATACTACAAGACTTGATTAAATAAGACACAATTTAAAAATATATTGTTTTCGTTAAGTTTGTTGTAAATAGTCTGTTTAAAGCGTATTTCTGTAACAGTTAAGGTAGTACTCACGACTTCGTATATTGATCAGTTTTAGCCTAAAAGTTATATTCACAAGAAGGGTGCATACATCCTTCGGGAATCGAATTGAGAGTCTGTTTCTTTTACATGCTCTGTTCTTGAGATATGGACAATCGGATATTCTTTATTTAATCCTTGATTTTACAGGTCAT
Source organism: Torymus tubicola (assembly GCA_035583055.1). Lineage (NCBI taxonomy): Eukaryota > Metazoa > Arthropoda > Insecta > Hymenoptera > Torymidae > Torymus > Torymus tubicola. The sequence goes on from JAWWEQ010000055.1 coordinate 25,512,003, forward strand.
ATTTTTAACCATTATTTTACACTATCTTTGTTTCTAATTTATTAAAAAATTAATATTTTTAATGGAATGAAGCTTTAGATTTTTGTGTCTATTTTTATAACCCAACGCCGAATTGGGAATACTGGATCTCACTTCTAAATACCAAAAAACCCAAATTTCAGGTAAAATCCGTTTTCCCGAAAGTGTGCACTCTTTTTATCAGTAGTATTATAGAAATGTTATTAACATTCTTACTTCTAGAAGTTTAACATGGAGTCTTATAGGGAAAAAAAAAACATTGGCATATATTACAGTGTTTGCCGGTCAATTTTTGTTCGGCATTTGGTTCTAAAAGAAAAAGATTTTACAAAATGTCATCAAAGACTTTTACATAAAAAAATTAACTTATTAAAACAAAAAGTACATTCAACTCAGTCACTTTTTATTCATAATTTTGATGATTGGGGTTGTGTTATTTCAACGTATTATCGTTATTAAGTATTAATTTACATGTGGATACTCATAAGAAAAAAAAGTGTATACATTTTGATTAGTGTATTATGGTCAGTACTATATTTAGAGTTTTTATAATACAATAATAAATTATAAGTTAATATTTTAAATCTTTTTATATCTATAACTGTTCATTATGTTTCCATTAACATTTAAAGATATTTCAAATATAATTATTATTACTTAAAACATCGTAATAAATATTACGAAATTCATCGCTTTAATAAATTTATTTCTTCAAGGGATAAAACAATAGTGGCTTGTTATTTAACAATATTCTTGACTTGTAGATAAAATATTGTTTTAGAAAATTTTAAGAATACTAATTAAAATGCCGAATAAATTGTTTCCTTATCAAGTATTATTAATGAAAACAAATAAAAATCATTTCAATATTTATTTATTGCTGCGTATTATGATTATTTAGGTTCACAGTTTTAAATTACCTTTTATAAAAATCAACTCCAAATTTTGTATTCCCTTATTATAGGATACTGTAAGTTTTAGTAACCATTAGATACATAGCATTGCTAAATTGAAAGATTATGTATAAAGTAAAAAGATAAAGAAAAACTGAATAAAATAAATATGAGTTTGAATTATTCAACGTTGTGGGTTAATTGCTATTTAATATTATAAATCATATTTTGCAGTATGATAAATGTTTTGCGGAATTTATTATAATCACTACATTTATGGAGTAAATTTCGTGTTGATAAGTTTTAAAACTTCAAAACAGTTCAAACTGTATATGTTTATATGTAGATACTGCTATATTTTGAAATCCGTAAGAAGAAAACTCATGGTTCATTTAATTCTCCAAAATAGAAAAAGAACTAAACATAATTTAAATTGAAATTAAAATCGACAGCGTTGCGGCCACAAGTTCAATTTCTATTTCCATCACTTTTTCACTGACTACTGTATAATGATTCTATGTTAAATAACATATCAAACCTATAGAAATATTTTTAAAAAATCAGTTATAGCTGTATCATACTAATAAATAAAGAAAAAATATTGATGAAGTTACCAGTTTTAAGTAACAGGCAAAACATATCATCAAGGAGCGCGGGATCGCTCCGAAGACAAGTTATATACTGTCATACACTAAAAAAGAATTTCAAGGAAATAAAAGAATCTTTTGGACTGTTCACAAATATATTAATTTTTATAATAACAAAATGGCACATAAAAATACTATAAATTCTACTAATATTAATTACAATTTTTACCTTTAAATTATATCATCGAAGTGTCTTGTTCGCTCATTATAAGTCGCATAGTTACACAAACTTGTGATGTTACGTATTAAATTCAAATAATATTCATATATACGTTATAAGCGCTAGCTTTGTTTGTATTATTTTATAAACAATCTAAATTATAAATTTCTTTAAAAAGAAATAAGAAATAAAATTACAAATGTTTCATGTAAAATGTCATGCGCTAAAAGCGCTCTGTATGTCCTCTTTGAGTTCTTAAGAATATAAGAAAGAGTCAATCCATATGATTTCTTCAATTTCACTTTTGTATAGTGTACGTATTAACAATGATCTAAAATAATTTATCGAATATTTATACTACGGTACTGTACGTATTCATCACTTATACACGCATTTAAAATAACAAGAGAAGGAAAAAATAAAAACTACTAAGCTAAAAAATCGAATATGTACAAAGGTTACCTTCAAACGCAGATAAAACATAACATCTAAATGAAGCGTAATTTACAATTTGATTAAAAATTAAAAAACGTATATAACACGTTTCATTCTGTTTCAAAAACATCTCTTCTCTCTCTCGTTGGTATGTATGTATCGCTCACCACTCACGACAATGGGCCCATCTTCGCTACGAAACTTGCATTTAAGTTCAAACAATCATTCCTATCTACTCTACCTAACGAAAATTTCATGTTCCTTTTAAATCATGTCGCTTTTTCGCAGTTTTTACAAGCTTACACACAAAGAGAATTTTGATATTTATAAAAATTTATAAGATAATATGGTACAAAATTAATTTTACATAATAGGTGTCAATTTCTCAGCAGTTATATTGAATGAGTAATCAATAGATTATTTATTTATTACATGACATCATGGATTAAGTAATAGTGCATGATTCAAGCATAAACAGTATTCTTTTTAAATTATAATTTGAGCGATGTGTTAAAAAAAATGAATACATTACATGTAAACAAGTAACCCATTGTCATTGTACCATTTTACCCACAAAACATTTAGGGAAAATTCTCTTCGAGTGATTGAAACATGAAGAGATCTGAAAAAATACAATAAGTGGAGAGATTAGGAAGATAAAGAAATTTTTCTTCCAGAAGACTTTTTTGTACAGTCATTTTCTTTTTCTTAATTGCCTCGAACAATTGTTTCAAAAAGCGCATTTCGCTAAAGGAAAATCATCTTTTAGATGGTCCACACCCTTTAATCTGTTGTTCAGTTCTTGAATTTCAATTTAGTTTTCAGAAAGCCTCGAATCACTCTCACACATCTGCTTTTTTTATTCTCTTTACTTCATCTTACTCTAACTTTAAATTCGCATTTTCGATACATTATTCCCTCTTATTATCTTACTAAACACTAATGTCCTTATTTTCAAACCCTTCTCCTTCTCTACCACGATATGTTTCAATCCTCATCACAATCATCCATTCAATGAAATTCACAGTGCCATGTCTTCATTATTTATTTACTTACTTACGAATTTCACATAACAATTCTCGTAGCGTTGCACACCTGCTTTTTTCTTTTTTTTTTGTTATTTTGAATTTCGTTGCAAACGAATTTCACAAAAGGAATTTTTAAATTTCAAGCAGCCTTACTTGTATTTTAAATCCTGTTTGATTTTAATGCATATAGCTTGATTTAATTTCAACATCAATCATAATTTTTGAGGGTTCACAAAATATTTACATAATATAATACAATAATGAATTTCATAGGTGTACGGTAAATGTTTTTACTGAGTTAAAAATCAAAGAAATTGTACATAAAATTTTATTTATAATTTCATAATTCGTACAAAAAATTATGGTGGTATTTTGAATTGCAATATTTTCGATATGATTTTAATGTCAATATCTTTATGAATATACGAAATCGTAATGTCAAGGAGAACTATTATGCAAATAAAAATTTGTTTTAATTTTCTTACGATCAATCGCTTTTTAAAAAATTTTCATGCTGAAAATCAATTAGCTAAAAATTTCGAGTATTTTTTATGTGTATACTTAATAACTAAAATTTCGTTTACTTTTTTTATACTTAACATTAATTTTATGATCAAAATATTTGAAATTTTTTATTGTCTATCAAGCAATACGTTATACTGCTTAATATTTTAATATATCATTGTTTATATTATAATCAAAGAAATAAATTGTTAAGTGAGAACTCCATAACACGATAACATTCTTGACTGTAAATTCATTTACATACTTTTTAAAAGAGACATAAAATTTGCAAATTTTCAAAGCAACATCTTGAACATTATATTAATATACAAATAAAAAAAGAATCAGGAAGCTTTATAAAAAATGCAAACTTATATTCATGATAATGTACATTTGTTCGTCAATAAATCAATAACGTATTTACATCTACTGTAGTTGTACAATTAAATAAAAATAAACATACAAAATAATAATAGACGTATCAATAACAACAAAAAATAATAGTAATAATAAAATAGACTAGATTCTTATAATTTGTAGTAAGCACTACGTCATTACCGTCATTCTGCACTACACAATTTAAATCTCACGATTAAAAAAAAAAAAAAAAAAAAATCATTTGCTATATTTGCTAAAAATCATGTCATTGAATATTAGTTTTCAAAGCAAATTCATTTTAAGCATGAAATTCTTTTTTTTTTTATAATTTCAATCTTTAATTCTTTCTTTTGTATCTTTTATATCTTTTTTTTCATTTATGTCATTCTCTTTCTTTATTCCTGTATGACTTTCTTCGTATTTCTTTTCCCTGCTCTTATTGAGGACAAAAAGATTACGAAAGAATTTTTTATATCTTGAGCGGAACTTGCAACGATCAAAATAAAAGCTGAAAAATCTGCCATAATTTCCGAAAAGCACTTTATATTACTTTTAAAATTACGTCGAGAGCATTGATATAAAGCTGCTTAATATACGTGTAGACATCATGGTAAATTTTTTTACAATACGATTTCTTTGCACAAGAGAACGTTTTCTCTTTCGTTTTACATCGAGTGTAAATGTCACTGCTCGGGTTATCTTTTCTTTTTTCGGAAAGTTCCTCCGGAATGTTTACGTGTATCTGTGATTTTGCATATTCGTTTTTCCACTACATGAGCTAGCGTATGTTACAAAAAAAGTTCAGTCATTTACAGGCTCTGCTGATACTTCCGAAGGGGCTAAATAGGGTCGTGTTATACGAAGCTTTTGCTGAATTAATAATTAAGTTTAAAAACAGTTTAGTATGCGTAAAGTATCCTATATAAACAATTTTTATTGCCAATAATATCATATAATTTGATATTATATTATTAAATTAATAAATACAATTAAAGAAAATAAAAGTTACGTGTGAATATTAATTGTGGTGTAACTTTATTCGTTTAAGGAAATATTTAAGATAAATTACTAACATCTTAGTAATTTTCGATAATTATAATGAGAATCACGTTTAAAGTTTAAAAACCAAGATTAGAGTCAGAATTACGAAAGTAGGTTATAGTATTGGTGTTCAGGTAGTTCGATGTAATGCAACTTTAGCTCAATATGTCTAATTCTGATTCTGTAATAATTTGAATTTGAATTATTCAACTTGCAACCCGAGACACATTTACTAACTATGCGCGCAATTTATTACTTGTAATAATTTTAAGAGCACTCAAGTAGATATACCTTAGTGATAATCTCAGTGAGTGTACGTTTGTAAGTTCACGATCATATACCCCTTCGGAACATCGCACGAAGTACGGAGCTACAACGAATGAACAGCTTGCAAGGTTACTTCGCGGGGAAACAAACATCAACAACAGTGATCTCTCAAGTATCAACAATATTAACAACATCGGCATCATAATTCTATAATCATCATTATTGTGATCGTCATTATCATTATCATTTTCTCTTTTTTGTAATGGTCATTGTATCTTTCATCGCCCATCACCTTATTCCCTTTTTTCTCAATATACGCGCTTAATATATATAATATATTAATATATACTTGTGTATATTTAACCATAATTAGACTACTTTTATCGTCGAAATCATCAGTGGCTTTACACGTAATATTTTGCTCATCTTCCATCGTATCCTGCTTCAATTAGCTTTCTTTTCTTTCATTTCTTTACTTTTCGCCATTCCGCTCTCTTTATAAGAAAAGATAAAAAGAAAAAACTTCTAGTATTATGTAATTTACTAATCATCAATCAACCAAATGTCTGCGAATTATATTGCAAACGCTTGTGCTTACATTCGTGTAATTCTCTTTCGTTTTCTTATATTCGAGGTCATTTATACAAAAATTATTAATTTGTTTCTTTTCCTCGAATATGAAAATCATAAAATTTAAAAAACTTTCTAAGAGTTACTAATTTATTTTTATTTTGAATGCTAAAAATGTAAACTGGTCGTAATATTAAAACACTGTTAACAATTGTAGGGATGATCATTAAAAACAAAATTGTGTCATATTAAGCGAGTTTTGTTTTTCACATAAAATATTTATGTTAAGATATAAATAAGTCATCTAGAATAAAAAAATTAAGTTTCTCTATTCTGTTATCAAACATATTCAAATTAAAATCTTTGTATCAAGTACATAATTTACTGAACTTTGTTTTTTATATTATTTATTATTAATCAAATAAAGGTAGCATACCGCTGCATACGATCAATTAGTTATTAGTTAATCAGCAATTACGTTTATACATATCATTTCATATGCTTATAACTAGTTATGCAGCAATGATTATTTTGGTATAAAATGACTGTTTAGTTTCATCCCTGGAGGATAATGAAGAAAATCCCTATTTTATTTTCCCCTTAATCGTTCAGTCCATAGTTTATATCGCTTGTATTTACTTATATAGGTGTAACGATACCTTGACAGAAAAATTTGTACACTTCGCAATATTTTAATTACGAAAGAATTTAATTCACACGCCATATTCTGTAAACTGTTGTTAAAAGACCTAACAAAGTACTTATATATAAAAATTAAACTTTTCAGAAAAAATCTTTAATTTATTAACAAATTACAGATTTTCTGAAAATTTTTCTGTTAGGTACCAGTCTTTTATATAGACTCCCATGAACTCAAATAATTGTTATAACGATTATACCATTTGTCAATAGTTCAAATACAAGGTAAATTAGTCAATTGAATAACTACAATAACTAAAATATCTTCTCCATCAAAGTAATTTTCCAAAAGCATAAAACAAATCAAAGTGGTTTGTTACATTAATCAAATTTACAAAATTATTTTATATTGATAAATACAAAATTGAAATTTTTTTGATCAAATTAAAATAATTTTAATTCGATTTTTGTATATAATTTTCTTAATTAAAATGAGGTATATTTTTTTAAACCAATAAGAAAATGTAATTACTAAAATGTTTGTTGAAATTCAATTGTTATAATCAAACTATTGACCAGTATTATAGAGGCATAGCGTAAAAAGATTTAGTTTATGCATGTGTATACAGTTTCGCGTATTAACAAGTCTCTCCGTTCCAGTATCGGGGAGGCACAGAAATAAGTATATAGGACACGGTTTCTGCTTTCTTTCGACCATTGTGAGAGAGAACGGCGATTTATTTCGACACTTATCAGTAACAGGTAATACTGAACGTTTTAACTTCTTTTATTTTTCTTTTTATACTATTATTTGTTTAATATGTGAAATACGACTTTGTGCGCGGCACGAAATCACCGAATTTCTCGTGACGAGGGAGTATGTTACGTATATTACGGAGTGTAATGATCTTAAGCAGCGGGAAAGTTATAGTAACAAAATGCACGTACAAAATGTTACGCCCTATTTTTTTAACATTAGACGCTTGGATATGCCATCCACAGTTTTATTGTCACGAAAGCCCGTAACAAAAAACTACCGGCTTTTGACAAAACGAGGTACAATTTTTTCTTTTTTCCGTTTTCTTTAAATATTTTCTTTTCTCTCACGCCGCTTCCGGCTGTGAAATTTAATAATAGCGTACTATGTTTCGGTATCTATATGAGCTTGTATGATTTTTCTTCTTTTGTTTCTTTTTCGTTTAATGATTAACTACATTCTACTAAGGATAATATGACACGCGGCGTTACACACTTGCCGTATAGGTAAATTGGGAGCGTTTAATCAATTTTTTATATTCTTCCGTCAACACGCGCATCTTGAGTTTTATTAATATGGTCTAGAATCATTATAAATACGATTTATTTTTTTATGCTTTTCTTGCTTTTATCATACCACGTGTCACATTCCGATGACTTGTGAGGATGCCCTTAGAAGTGAAACATAAAGCTCTTATACAACTGTTGGAATACACTTGCGCACAGATAGTAGTAATAGCTGGGATTTTGGACTAGACATGATGGGGTTGGAGGTTTTGTAGCCTCGACGGGTTTGATCAGGATTTCATACTGTTTGCATCATCCAGCCGCCTTTCGGTTCCTACTGTTAATAAGTTTGCAAACTCCATTTCTAAAACTTGTCTTGCCTGTAATATAAGTTAAATTTTGTTAAACCTTTTACGTAAAATACTTAGTAATTTAAGAATAGTGATGACAGATAAGTAGTATATAAGTTGCATGTTTAAAGCTTGTCAAATATTAAACGGAAAAATCAAGGCAAAGTTGTGAATAATACCGAGAAGATTCAGTACAGTAATTACAAAATTCACGATTCTAACTTATCGTAGTAAAAATTGCAAAGAATTATTACTTATTATTAAATATCAATTTTATAGATGTCCTATAAATTTCCTATAATTTAATTCTAAAATTAAGTCTAAAATAACTTATCATTTAAATCCAAAATTAGACTTACTTGTATATTTTGCGTTGGTATTTGCAGTTGTAAAGCAAAACCGTTTGCATCGAAACTTTCGTCTAGAGCTATAAGGGCACCATGGACTCCGGATTCAAGAAGACTATTAGCATATTCCTAAATAAAGATTTTTTTTATCAGAGTTTAGAAAATTACCGTAAGTGTAACATATATTAAGAAAAAATTATTCTTAAAAATAATACCAACCTTTAATCCAATTGATTGTACCCATCTGATACACCGATCGTTACTCCAAACAAGCACGTCGACATTTGCACCCTCTGCCATACGTCTTCTATTCTCTAACTGTTGCCTATCGTAATTTAATCTTTTTAGGCAGTTAATACCGTATTGCAAACTTGTCCTGGAATAAAAAAAAAGTTAAATTAAAAGTAAAGTTTATACTAAAACATGCTGGTCTAAAAAATGAAAATCCAAATAGATACTGATAAAAGGCTTGTACTGCGTCATAAATTGCATTGATACAATAATAGTGTGAGTAGTTTTGTTTCCTACGTCAATATGCAATTGTGATTATGAACAATGTTTAGTATAAATAATTGTTTTATTTAAGACCTCGAAGAGACGAAAAATTGTATTTCTAATCAATTTTTCAATCAGTGACAACGAGAGATAGTGGCACATCTGTATTTCATATGCGAGATATGAAATACAGATAGTCAAGAAAAATTGTATGCTATACTATTAAATGATTTAAACAAACCATGAATCTACGTAGATACGTAGACATTAAATGTTATCGTTACCTATGAAAATTATCCACCATTCGAAGTTGCCCTCGAAGGTCTTTTTTAGTGAGATGGTCTAACATTCTGGCGTCAACAAGGCACTCCATGAACGTGGACCGGTATTGCGGCAAGCCAAGACTCGGAAGCCACACGTTGCCGATCCATTCATGGTTCATGTCGCCGAATGCCAGGGTCATCCGCGACGTTTGTGGGGCCGACGGGCTCGTCAGCGAGACCATTTCTTGGATTGCCAGTCGCAGCTTCAGTCGGTGCAATGGATTGCTACGAATAGCAATGGTTTGGATATAGTTATTATTTTTTTTCTACACACGAATTCTAAACAGCTATCATACACGAAAAATGTGTGGATTGACAGCAAGTTGCATATGCATACCTAATGCCGATTTCGCGCTGTATCTCAGTATCACTGAGGGCGCTCATGATAGCACCGCTCTTGACGTTGGCTCGACAAGCAGCGACGTACCAGGCGGGCATGCCCACCCAGAGTTCGAGCCAGGCGACTATCGTCGGCCCGTTCCACATGGCGAACGGTGTGCCGGCCTTCATCGCCTCCGTGAGCAGCTCGTGCCTCGATGTATCCAGCATACTGCAATAAAATGTTGATAAAATTTTAGGCTTGTTTTGATACACACCAATGAAGATACTCAAACTAAATGTCAAGCAGAATATTGCGTAGAAACAAGTAGTCGTCATACCTCTTCTTTTTCCTACGGTCGAAGTCGCTCTTATTGCAGAGCGTTCCGGCCACTGAGCCCGCTGCAATCTCCCCATAGTCGGGATCAGGCGTGCTGACTCCACCCATTCCAGGAACATCTCCAGGCATTGTCAAGTCTTTGCCCTTGTTAATCTACAAAATTTAATCAGTATTTAGATCATTTCAGAAAAATTATATTAAATTATGGCTTGTATTTTTGTATTGATTCAATATTATTTATTTTTAGTCTCGATTATCTCGACTGTCAATTTCAGAAATCAGCTATAATGTAAGAATTGTAAAAAGTGACTAATTAGGTTTGAGTGACAATAGATCTGTAGTAAACTCTCAACTCTACATGCTTTTAAATTAACAGTGTTGAAATGTCAGTTCTATATATGCCTGCAGCTAAAAACGACTGTGCGGATGGCTGGCTAATGATTATGCATGAAGATATAATGTCCTGTCGTAAACGACGCCCGCCTCAAGTGGGCTGTTTCTACTGAATAAACATAATATGCATATATATATATAACGTCAGTTCCATAGTTACGCGTAATAGATTTTTTGTATAAGATCCAATTGAATTATTCAAAATGTTCAATTGCAATGTATTTGAATTCGTTTGTCGGCAATGTAGCTGCTTTTTTACAAAGCAAGAGGTTTTAAGATTTAAACGGAGACTCGCGAATGTCAAAGGTATATTATTTATGTACTCAGTTTTATTAATAAGAAATCAGTATGAAATAATGTATACGAATACTGAAAATACTTGAAACTCTGTTGTTCGCGAAATTATTCTATATTCTACTTACGAATCCCGATAACGTTGGCACAAGATAAAAGAGAAAGAAAACTGACCTTCTCCTTCTTGCTGAAGAACCTGCCGAGGCTGCTCTTGATACCCTTCTTCTTCTGAGCGGCTGCTACGGCAGCCGCCGTGGCTGGACTCATGGTCGCCTGCATGTGGTGGAATTGATGGGCTCCGGCAAACTGACCAATCGGCAGACCGCACGCAAGATTGTTCTTGTGCAGGCTGTCCTGGCTGCTGTGTCGCGAGGACAATGGGGACGGAGTCCCAGAATTGAGTGCCCCGTTGTTAGGATGCCCATGCCTGCATTGCATGGTACGCTAATCTAGTCCACTATGTTTCTACCTCTAGCAGTACACACGAGCGCACGCCAAAAGCACCCAATGCTGCCCTTCCCTACCCTAGCTCTCCATGTGGTATGGAATAAAAAAACATTTCACCCCAATTTTTCTTACCCCCTCGCGCAAAGTGGATGTCATGAGACTAGAATGGTGGCGATTTGTGATATTTTCTATTTTTCTTATACTGATAAAACCCACTAGCATTGGCCAATAAAAGTTCAATTTGATTGTTTTGATCTCTCAATAAAAAGAATATTTCATTTCGATTTACCATAAAATATTTGCAGAATATATAAACTCTCGTTTTTTCTTGCATTATATATCAAAATGTAACAAGTACACTGAGAATAATTATGTATTAAAAATTACTATAATACATAGTAACGTCGAGACATATTTACAATACCAAAAAATTACTATATTTTATAGTAAAAATTCCTATATACATTGTAAACATTGCTATGTAAATAGCAATTTTTACTATAAAACAGTAATTTTTTTGATATTGCAAGTATGTCTCGACGTTACTATGTATTATAGTAATTTTTAATACATCATTTTTCTCAGTGTATAAAATATTACATTTATAAATTTATACAACAAGAATTAATAATTTCTTTGAAGCACCCAAGCATTCACTCAATAAGCAATTAAAAAAATTAATTGGATACCAATAACGTGATTGAAATTTTGAATACCAGAAATTTGGTCAATATCAGAACTGTTTATTGGTTATCACAGACGACTTTAAATACAACTATTGCTAAAATTTGACTAAATTTTTACTATATATATCATTCTAGCACACTCCACTTAATCAAAGCTCATTTCACTCAAAACTATATGATTCGTATAAACAATCTAAACAATACATCTAGAAAGCCAAAACGCTCAGTGCGCTATATCGCTAGAGTAGGCATCGAAAAGCAGCATTGTACATGAAAGCAGCTTAATTATATTTCGACGCACGCTCACATGTATATCGATATCAATGTAATTATGTGAGCGTACGTCTGCACATGCGTATACAGCATATACATATATACGTATGTGTATGGCATGACAAGACACTTACAAGGGAACTTACAGAGTTTGAGGGCAAGTATCTATGCGATGCTAAAATTAGCGTTCAAATGCTTCGCGGTTTCAAGTGTATGCCAATATTGCGAATGTCTCGGAACTAAGCTGCGATATGCCAAAGTTCTTACATGAAAGTAATTAATTTAGCATGGTGATAATGTTTTCGGCGAATCTTCTATAATGACTGTATTAAAATGGATTTTTAAGTGAAATCAGAAGCCCGTATAAAGCTGACTCTTTTTCTAAAACGTTACGCTGTCGAAATTCTCAATATTGAACGTTTAAGTTTCTTAAAAACTCTTTATCAATAACTTCAATATTTGAGAAAATGAATATAATATATTTCACCGGAACGACAAACTTTAAGTTTATAAAATGATATTAATATTAATCGATAAATTCAACAGCACTCAAGGTACAATTTGGTTTTTGTTCTAGAAAATACGCAATAATTTAGCATTAAGAACCAATTAATACTTTATACGCTTTTGAGGACTCCTGAAATTTGTTTTAATTTGGCATGAATAATCAAACAGCTTTTAACTGAAAATAATTAAATTTGTAATATACCTACTCGGAGATGCAGTTTAGACACAAAAACCTGTAAATACACTTATTTGAATATAATAATCTTGGAAAAATCAACTAATTCTGTTACTAACGAGCAAAGGTAAAGACTAAATTGATTTGTTGAAGCTGTTGGGAAATGTTCATCTATATGGTGAATCGATTCGATGAAAAAAAAAATGTCCTCTTGAAATCTCTTAAACTTGTATTAGTATAAATGATGTTCTAAATGAATGTAGTAGGAAAATCTATATATTATTTTCTAAGTATATTTTGAAAAGTACCAGAGGCGCATATTTTTAAAATTTAACCCAACCGCGTAAATATTCATCCCTTAATAAAAAAAAATTAAAAATAAAAAAAAAACCCAAGTGGATAATACAGGGGAGCGCGTAAAAGAGTAAAGAGGGGTGGGGTAGGGGGGCTAAATGGGAAAGAAGAAAGGAGAACGAAACCTTGAACGCAAAGTAAGCGGGCGCCTGCCGGCGCGCCCTCGCTCGCTCGTAAGTTCCCTGGTCTGTCTGAGGCAGCGGTGCCTGTCGTGGGCGACTGGGCAGGCTTGCGCGTATACCGCGTAAAGGGGACTACAGTCCAGCTCCTCGAAATACAGCAGCGAGCCGTCGTCCTCGTCGTCTGTTCCGATTAGCAACGCTGCGGACACGTCAATTTATACGGGAGCCTCGTTCTCTTTACATTGATTTCTTTTTTTTTTTTCTTTTCTTTTCTTTTATATCCATCCTTTAACTTTAACAACTAACAAAATCGTCAAGCGATCTCTTTATCTTCGTTCTAATCGTGAATCAAAAGTCCCACGACTGTTGCAAATTTTTGTGAAAAAACAAGCGAATTTTAAAAAGTTATTCTTATATAGAGCGTCGTACTTTGAAAAAAAATCACGCGCGTCTATCTGCTTGAAAGCCATGAAAGCTGTCATTTGACTAGTTTAATAATTCTGATGCTAGAATGGAATGCTGCCTGCTTTACATCTGGCTTGATTAAAGTGTTTTTCGAGAAATGGGAATTGAATTCACTCAGGGTTACCATCGGAATCTAGATGCAAATGCCCAAGGCTGCCCATTCCCTGACCGAAAATGCCATTAACGTCTGCATAGTGCAGCGGAGAATCATAAGAGAAGCATGCAGCGTCAAAATTATTAATTAACCTGTGCATGGAGTAGCCGCCGCTTGGGAATCCGCTTTGTCCGGTACGTCTGCAGAGGATAACAGCGTCCGGGAAAATACATGGAAATGCAAAAACGTCAGTTTGATTTAGTAAGCCGAGAGACGGAGATAGTGAGAGAAGTGAGACGCGTTAATATAACGGACGGACGCGCGAGAAAGGCGAGAGCTGTGTGTCTTTGCAGTGCAATTTTCGCGCTTCGTTTGCGTTCGTTTAATTCTATTCTACGCGTGCAATGGGCGATTGTTTTGCTTAAGTTGTCAGTGTACATGCGTTATCACTCACTAAAGCTTTCAATCAATGATATATATACACACACGTGCGTGATAATCGCAAAAAAGCAAATATTTTGATTTTTTATTATTATTTTTTCATTGTAAATTGTGAATACAGCTACCCGCCCTTCGCGCGCTTATTTAAGCAACAAGCCAAAATCTCATCAATGTAACAAAAATGTATCTGATTCATGTACTGTTGTATTATAAAATTAAATTTGTAGTTTTACTGAACATAAATATAATGAATAAAATTTGCGTTTTGCAAAAAAGGTGCTATTTCTATTTTTATGAATTTCTTAAATTTAACAAAATCAAATGTGATTAATCATACGAGTTTAATTGCAGAAATAATATTTAACCAGTGACAAGAAATTTTGATTTATGCGTTTTCCGTATAATTATGCCTTCAGAACACAGTTGGAATAACAGTTGGATTTCTATTCAGTATATTTACTATTTTTTATATTGGTTAAAATAATTGTCTTTTGGAAACCCGGATGAAAAACTTTTGAAGAAGATTTGCCATATTCGTGTATATTGTTTGTTAACATAACAATAAATGAAAAATGAAACTAGTTCTTCGTTAAAAAGTGACTTGAAAAAAAAAAAAGAAAACCTATTTTCAACTAGAGGTTCTACGTTTAATGGGTGAATCGGTCTTTCCAACTGCGCTCTCTTCCAGAAACAAGCGATATTATTAAAGAAGAAGGTATAGTAATAAAAAAAGCATTTTGCTTGGATTACGTACACGTACCTTCTCAGCTCTTCCTGACTATTGGCCAGCTCCTGGACGACGCGCTCGAGCTTGAGGGACCTCGCCGTGAGGGGCGAGGCAGCCCCGCTGCCCCCGCTGCCCAGGCCACCCGTGCTATCCCTCTCTGACATCGAATGAAGCTCCTCGCCGGAGAGCTGCAACTGCCACAGGCAGAAAGCGTTATTCGACACTCGATTCGAATGCTCGCACTGCGAGCTTGGGCCCCTAAGGCCGTGCTTTTCTACAAGCTCGATTTTTCTCTCTCGGCGATTGAATGATTTCGCGCGGTTGAAGATTCAACAAGGGAATGCTTTTAAGGGCTTGCATTAGGAAACTGCTGGGTTTTAACTCGTACATATTTTTTTAGGGCAACAGTGTAAGATATTTTTTTATTCATTCTCAATTTTGAACATTTCTCGAGAGTGTATTGTAGAAATATTTCACTGAATTTGAATTTACTTCCTAGTAAAAATTCGAAAATATTAATGTCAAATCGTAATGTCACAATGCTAAAATCTGTAATATCGTGACACTACAATTGCGTCGTAGCTGCATAACAATTGTATTAATCATTCACCCGCCAAGAAGAATAATCCACTGTATTACTTTTGCAAAATAATTTATATAAAAAAACTATATAGATAAAGTGCAATTTCAAATTTATATTTCATAACACAACGTTATTATTCATTTATTAGCAACTTTGTAACATAAAATCAAAGATAATATTGAATTACATATATAATACATATTTAAGAGTAATTATGTAGTTAATCACTTTACCTGGTCAAATAATATTTATGAAATTTTATGAAAAACAACTGAATTGGAAGAAAGTATAAACAATTCTTTTTTGGAATACTAGCTAATAGTCTTAGAGGAAACCAAATATTTTGTTTCTTCCAATCGTTACCTTTCACATAATTCTTTAAAAAAAAAGGTACACTCATTACATTTGTCTTATTTGGTTAATCAGAAAAATGATGAACGTTAATAACAGATGAAAAAAGGAAAAACGAAAACAGAAACAACATAAGAGAAGAGTCCTACGATGTCCTTTTCAGGAACTAACGAACCTGGCTCGCAGGAAGTGACTCGGACAGTTGACCCGGACTAGCCAAAGACGCGGCGTATTGATGAAGATGTGCTGGGGACATTGACGCTGGTGCCTGAAACACCAAGATCAACGTCCGCCAAACCACTCGTTGCTCAACCAAGCACTTCTTGACAAAAGACAATGTTCCAATTTTCGCTCTTTCGATTCTGTGCGTTTCACTGAACGCGCACAGTCTCGCAGACGATTGCCTCTCGTCGTCGAAATTTTTTCATTCGTCTCACATGACGCTTTACATTTTCTTTTTTTTTTTGTTTTCTCAAATTCAGGCTTTTTTGTCAGACTAAGAAGCTTTTTCAAATTCATGCATGGTTTTGCTAGTAAGTCATGATACGTGTGGTGGAAAAATTTTCGCAGTACACATTTCAAATAGTGTAGGATGCAATTAATAGAGATAGATTTACAAATGGTTACTTCACCGTTGTACATAAGCTGAAGCAAGTTTACCCGTATAAAATAAAAGTTTTTTAAATCATCATCTTTATGACATAAGCAGAAACATAAAATGCCTTGAGAATAATAGAATTTTGAAAAGATAGTCAACTTTTACACACCAAATTACTTTGAAAAGCTCATTCAAACGATCAATGTGTGGAAGTACGTTTCAAGGACCATAACTGTGATTTTTTGTAAATATTGTATAAATGATTTTGATTAAATTGGAATCTTTACAAAAATCACAGTTGATTATCCTTGAAGGAAAAAAATCAGTAAAAAATCTCTACGAGTACGAAATAAAATAAAAAAAGAGGTATACAATTTTTCCACCATCGAGTGCGAGTGTGTACGAGAACTAAGAGTGACTTTTGCTCGTTAAAAGACATGTGCAAAAAAGAGAGAAATATATATGTATATATAGACGGACACGTGACAGAGATACAAGAAGAACAGAGAGAACGCGAAAAGCCTACAGACGAACGATAATTACGTATAGTAAGTATAGTAATGTATGTATAGAAAAAGTAGAGAGAAAGAGAGAATGTATATATATCTAAGTTCAGACACGCAATAATAACTAACATAGCTAGACGACAAAAAACGTAAATTAGCCCCGAGAGAAAAAGAGACAGAGAGAGAAAGAGACAGGTCGTAGTCGTTGTTGTTGTTCGTTTCATAATTACTCACAGTATGGTACTTGTGCAAGTAGTCTCGGTTGGGGCTGTGATGTGATTTTGGGGTGGATCTGCCACTAAGTGGAGGAGAAGCACGTTCGAGACTTCGGCCTCGTGCTAATAAATTCATATGTTCCAAACTACCCACCCGTGACTCCAGCTCTTCCGCTCGCGCCTCGGTACTTTGCTTTTCCTCCTACGAGGATGCATTAACAAAACGTTTTTATGAATGTATGAGAAAATCCGTTTCTTGCACAAGAAACTGGATGATTGTTCTTTTGACATGGCAGTCGTGACTAGTTATGATTGCGGATAACTTTAGAATTTACAGTTTTCAATCAATTTCCTCATCGGTTATGCGCCAATCGATATCGAGATATTCAGGTTTATTTTTTGATGATACGATTTTTTAGTTTTTATCTTTAGCCCGATACTTTTGACATTTTTTTCTGGTTGTAGTATCGTAATAATAAAAATTGTTATCTTTAAGAGGTAATAGAATACAGTAAAAATACTAGTTATTAAATTTCTTTTTAGAAAGTGACTGCCATGTGAAATGAATAAATAAAAAATAATCAACGTTATAAATTTTTTTTCTCTGTTATTTCCAATACAATTTTACTGTATGAATTTTAATTTACATTAATTATTATTAATTATAAGTAGTTGGTCAAATATCAAATAGGACTACTTGAAATTTAAAATTTACAAATTACAAAGCAAATTTTACTGAAAATCTTTGACAATTTAGATTTTTCAAAGCAATCGTGCAATTTTTCCATATTTATTTAAACATCAATCAGCAGTTATCAGAATTTAATTTTCAACTTTTACAAAACAAATCTGTTATAAATGATAAACAAACAAAAATGTTGATTTTTAATTGAAGGAAACTAAAACATGAATGGATGAGAAATTATACTTTGGAACTTTTACGTGATTTTTCATGTTGATTACAGCATCACTGCATCTTCGTTGTGTAAGTTCAAATAAAGTAACTAATAAACTGACGTGCAATAAAAGTTCAATTAATAAAGAGTAGTGCATGCACTGTAAGAAAACTTCCATATATATAAGTATAGTATGTTTACATTTTGCGTTTCAAAATATACACAATGTATATCTATATACATGGAAGTTTTCTAACAGTGTGTGATTTGATTGATAACACGTTATAGAAAGTAATATTTCATTTAAGAGCAATAAATATCAGTAAGTTTAATAAATAAATAAAAAAATCATCTAACTGATTAAACTTGTACGAATTTGATTCTAAATGTAGTTAAATAGCAATATACAAAATAATAAGTAGCAAGAAAAATGAAATGAAAATTCACAAAGTCTTGAAAAAGAAAAAACGTAGAAAGAAACAAATTGTAAGAACAATGTAGCAACAGATTAAAGGTATCATTTGTAAACTACTCATAATTCATGGCTCATGTCTATAAAACTTGCATACAGTAGTAACTTCATGCGCTCCCTGGTAGAAAAACAGGCCGATTTAAGTAGCTACCTTATAGCAGTCTATGGCGCACAATGTTTATAGTTATACCCGATTGGTCGTTAAATGAATTTGCGGTTGGTCAATTTTCCACTTCAATTCGACAATTACACGTCAAGATAAAAACATGATCAATTTTCGGCAAAGAACGATGTGAAAATTGCACTCATAAACTGCTAGATCATTTTCTGCCAGGGCTCATTGTTGTTCCACAAAAGAAGAAACTCTCTTTCGAACGCATGTATGTATGTGTGTGTGTATATACATATAAAATGTATAATAATAATTCTCTCTGCGTCATGTATAAATGTATTGTGTGCTTGGAGATATGTTGTCATCTAAGTACGCGGCGCGCTGTATATTATATACGAGAGAGCCGCTGCTATGTACCGCTGCCGCCCTGTACGCAGGCAAATCGCGGCGCTCGGCGTACCTGAATCAGCCTGATCTCGTTGTTGATGGCGTCAAGCTGCTCCTGCAGCATGAGCGCCAAGGTCTGGGCGTCCGCGTGCCCAGTTGGACTGATGACGTCCGCGGCGCAACTGAGCAAGCTCTCGTTGTCGCCGTCGCCCTCGGCGTCGCTCGACACGTCGAATGCCTGCTGCACGTTGGCGAGGACGTGCGCCTGCTGCAGCTTCTCCCATTCCTGCTCGGCCAGCGTACGCGCGATATAGCCCTGCGCCGTGCGGAACAATCGACCGTTAGGGCGCTCCTGATCATAAGCCGCTCACGTGTGAGCACGTGTAATGTCAAGTAATAACTGTCGTTCGCGCGTGCATGTTTTTTTTTTTGTTCGCGACGAGAAATATTTGGTAAGCTTTTTTATTCTTTTTCTGCCCTTTTGCTGGCTGGAGACGGAATTTCGTGTGCTTTTTGCGACACGTGTGTGCTGTTTGCACTGGATCCGATAATTTTACCAATCGAATTTAGTCACTTTACTAAATATTTCTCTCATACCAGTAATAGAATTAATAAATCACTATCTACAAGTATTATACATTATATTAAGAGCTAATCCAGAAAAGCAAAAACATGATGGTTTGAGCTTTCATTAAAGTAAAAAATGCGCTGATAATAAGGAGTCAAATGCGAATGTTAGTTTGGTTTACATTCGATAATGAATGATAATAAACAAACCATAAATTCTATTCAGTTATTCTAACTTGTTTGGAATTTTAACCTTTACTTCGGTGGATGAAGCCTGAGAGATAGCTTCATACAGAACAAATGAAATATAATCCTTTTTGTCTCTCAAATATAAATTTTTTCAAGTGTAAATAGCGAGTGTCTTGTGTAGGTATGTTTTCAATCGTTATCTTAAAATAATAATTAGATATGAAAATTTTACGATGTACCACTATACCTCTGTTGATACAAATCACACGAAGTAAGGTAAAACCCCTCAATTACACTAAATAAAATTAAATAATAAATCGTGATCGATATGACCTCTGATATTTCATTGTACTTTTTTATCAGTCAGATTTAATCGAGAACTTTGATGAAGAAGATAAAAAAGGACAATGCTATTAGTTATGACGACTAATGAAATGCAAGATTGACTGGACAAAGTGAATGTTACCATTTGAACATTTTCCAAATGTTAGTATGAACACTACCGTCATGAGGGTGCGTTATGCGTTATTAAATTAAGATAATGATTTGACTTCATTTACAAGCTAGCAAATTGAAAAAATGACATATCTAATCGATAAATTGTAATATACTTGCTGTGCTCACCAGTGCAACGGTCTCTGGTGGCAAGATTCCATAGCTTTCGTAATACCGCTTTTATGTAAATGAATAATTAAATAAGCTTATTATTTCTCAAGAGTATTCTCTTAATTCTATACTAATAAAAGACATTTATCTCCAAACTATTGAAACGAGTTTAAAAAAAATTAATTGAAAAAAAAAAAATGTTCAGTATATAAAAATAGATTCAATTCATTTCTTTTTTCTTTTTTTTTTTTTTAATTTAGGAAAAGTATTTAGTAAAAATCATTATAAATTAGTGAAACAAAAAAAATTCAGAAAAAAGTTGTTACTGTTTCACTCGGAAAAGGAGCAAATTTCGATCGCGCGTACTGGCAACAGTTGTCCAGATTTTAGTGACAAGCACATGCGAGCCTTACCTTCGATTCCTCCTCCATGCGCTTCCGTCGCGGTAGCGAGTGCGTGTCGAAGCTACTATGGCTGGCGCTACGCGAAAACGAGCCCGGATCCACGGCGTTGGGCGATAGGCTGCGCGTTAGCGCGTCTGTCTGCTGAATGTTGAAGGCGATCTCCTGCTGAAGCATTTGGCGCTTGACGTTGTCGATCTCGAGACGCGCCTTACCCAGCTCCTTCATTATCTCCGCCTTCTCATTCTGCAGATCCTCCGCGACCTTGCGCATCTTCTCTAGCTCCTGCGTCAGCGCGTTCTTCTCCTCCAGCGCGTGCATACGCTCCTTGAGGTGCACTTGTAACCTCTCGTTCGATTCTGAAATTTTTAATTTGTTTTAATGTCATTATCTCTTCTTTTTACGTCAACAGTATTGTTTCTTTTTGACGAAACTCCAAAAACAAATTATGAATAAATAGTAAACCAATAAATTGAACATCAAATATGTTATTTCATTATGAAGCTATTCCTGGAACAAGATAAATATATTATCGAAAAATCCAATCATTTAAAAAAAAAAGTAACAAACCAGAAAGGAGTTTATCGACAGTCGAGCTGAGCCTATTATTGTGCTCTTCGTTCATTTTCAGTCTCTGATTGAGCCGCATGACTTCGGCAGTCTTCTCCTCAAGCTGTGTCTCTAGCCTCTGAATCCTATCCTCTGCGCTGCCGTGTCGTTCTTGAGCCTGCTTGGTATGACACAAAAAGAATGCAACAATTGTTTAGAGCTTGTTTTTCCGACCAATCGAAATTGCGATCAAAGAAATGTATTTACATAGCCAATTGCTTCTACTTGCTTATTACGCTAATTGCAATTTTTATATGAAAGAATTGATGTTTTGAAAAATTATATACGATTATTTTTATTATTAAATTTTTAATTCCATTATTTCTTTTCAATCATAAGTATCTACTACTGGTATAGAATTATTGGGAATATACATAATTTTGAATAATCAATTCTGCTAATAAAGATAAGTGATCGAAATAATAAATATAGAAACTTAAAGAACAAAGGGAAGAGTTTCTATATACTACATACTACAAGTCTTTGGCTGAAATTGAATTGATTTATAAGCCAATTTGTTCATAAATTGAATTTTGTATACTTTTTCTTTTTTTTATCAATTTCACACCAAATTTTTAAAGAATTATTGCATGCCAGAGGTTTTAATTGTGTTCACTCTACGAAAACTGAAATAGTTGTATTTGTGAATATGTACAAGAGTTAAATGTATAAGAGTATAAAAAAAAATTTATGGTGGCCATAATCAAGATAATCAAATTCAATTATAAACTTTAGAAATGTAAAAGTCTAGTATAAATAGAAATAAGTTTTTTTTTGCAAAATTACTCTGATTAAACGTAAATAGTATATATTACACTATTTAGTTATAAAAAAATGAAAAGTTAGTATACTTGAAAGCTATAGTATGAAAAGGCAAATTTTGAATTGAGAAAGAGTTTTGAATATATTTATAAAATATAACATGGCTGAGTATAGAAAGTATTCTACTGATTTTGAGAATAAGAAATAGATACCATAGCAGAGGACTTTTACATTTCTACACTACATAGAAAAATAAATGAAATTAGTTAAAGCAAAAAAGATGTTGTATACCATAAATGCATTCCTGTAAATATTAATGATAAAAAACAGCACAGCAAGGGAATTTTTTCATAATGATAAGATGAATGTTTGTTTGATGGAATGTGATGGTGGAATAATGTTCAGTGAAATGTTTGATGTGCGTGTTACCGTTGTGTATCTACATGTAGAAATCGATGACCATGATACACGGCAAATAAAGTCATCGATTTCTCTAAACAGCACACATCGGTGATTATTCGCTATGAACATTGAAACCATTAAGGACAATGACAGAAAATAGAAAATGATAAAACGATAAAATGGAAAGAAGAAACTGTGAGAGAGAAATAGAAAATGATTATGATTATGAGTATGATTGATGAGGTGATATATGGTTACTGGTAAAAACCCTATTTACCCAACGTTAATTTATAATGTGTTAATAATTATTAAACTTTTATTAACTATATACAACTTACGAGACGTATAGCCACCAATAAATCGGAGAATTTCATTTCTTTTATTAATAAATGCTATTTAAATTAAAATTTGACAGTTTCTTCATTGGCAGAAAATATATTTAATCGATATAGTTAATTAAGTAGCATGTGTAATGTAATACAGTAAAATTAAAATATAATTTATATTAAATTTTTTTTCCTCGAAATCTCTATAAAAGACATTTATTAATGGATCATATCTACCTGACATTTTTGAAAAATTCTATTTTATTTAGTTTGAGCCACGCTTAATCCTACAAACAAATTCCATCGTCTTTTTGAATTAGAAAAATCATAGAGCGCTGTCACGTCTGACAAACCAAATCCAGATGTACATCTTTTAATCGCATTTTTCTAAGTATTATGGTTATATTCAAGTTGTATAGCAGTAGAATTCAATAAATTTTTATCTGATTTATTAAAATGTTAACTGTAACACTAAGTTCTTTAGTGAAGTGTAAACGATTATTACGATTGATCATTTGTTTCATTTTAAGGCTAAAAAAATAAAAACATTTTTAGGGCCAAATTTTTTTGAAAAATTAATATTTTTTTCGTTTTTTTTTTTTAAATTCAAAATTATTCTTTTAGTCTACTTAAAGAATTACAATTCTTCTATTTCCAGTTGCGGGGCTCATTTAAAGACTTGATGTGATTGGTTATTTGAAAAAAGCGCGAATATTTGAATTTTTTAATTGAAAATGGGCTAGATTTGAATTTTGAAACTCAAGTATTTATAGAATCACAAAATAATTAAAATAGAATGAAAAAATTTTATTTTTTGATTAAAAAATGTGTATAATTATCTTATCATTTAAACTAATGAAAACTAAATCATTGGAAAAGTGAAAAACAGTGTCCATAATAACCTCAGAAAGAAAAAAGTACGCGCGAACCGCATTTGAATTTTGCTAGTCTCTTAAAAAGTGAGGGATCAAAACTGTCATCACAATAAGACTGTTTTGATTGGTTGTTATAGACTCATTATATTAGTCTACACAGAATAGAAAAATTCCATTATCATATTTATCAAATTTATATTATTATGATTTAATTTAAATTGAAACTAATTTCATCGTGCTCATAACCTGCAAATAAATAAATAAATAAATAAAATAATGAAAATCAATAGGCGCTAAGCGCGTTAATATAGCTAGTATATTAAAGTCTCAATTTTTGTAAAATAATATTTTTTAATACGCGCAAAGGAACTGTCCTTTTTCTATTTGCCAGGTAGATACACCCCCTTAGACAAACTTTATTTTAATGAAAATTCAGATTTCTTATAAATGTGTTACCATAAAAAATATTATAAATTCATTGTATTAAATATTAATTGAATGTATTACGTATGAATAAATATAATTTTTCAATTCGTACATGTTCGTCAAACATGGACGTTGCATTTATTCCAAAATTGTAGATTATGTAAAAAATTATTTTTATTTTAATTTCATTCAGATATTTGCCCATGTCTGATAATATGTTTATGAGTTTTTTAAAATGAAAAGGACGAAAAATCAAATTTATGGCCACAAAAAAATATCAAAACACGCAAAGACAATTGAAGAATTCTTAAAACTTACCTGGTGATATAAATAAAAATTCAAGTGAAAATGTTTTTGTGCAAAATTGTGCAAAAACACATAAAACAGTATAAATCGTGATTGAAAGAGAAGAGATTCAAAACATTTTCACTTATATCAATTCAATTATTTCGATTCGTAAGTTTTTCACAAATAAGGATTTTAAAGGCGAATCTAAGTTTTAAATTTGTACAGAGCCTAATTTTGTAAACTAAAGTTGTTTTAAGATTTATTATTTTAACATAAAACGTATTGAACTAATGGTACAATTATAAGTGTCGTCATTTACAAATATGTATGGTTAATCACAAATTCAGAAATCTGACGAAAACCGATTATCTCTTTTTAAATATAATTCGATGAAAAGTCTAAATGCTTCTTAACACATTGCATCAAGTGACAACCGATGAAAGCTATTAAGAAATGAAATTCTCAACGCGAAACATTTTTCGAAGAAATTTAGCTCTAACTTGATTCCAATTAACCGTGGAAAGAAAGTCGATAAGGAGCGTAAATAGTAGTGACCGGACAGACAGAACAAGAGAGGCAGATAATGACAAAAGAGAAAGAAATAGAGAGAGAGATAGAAACAGTTAGGAGCGATGATCATAGACAGGAAAAATTTTCGATTGATGTGATGATATGGATTCCCCTGCGTACCTGGTTGGGCCTCCTCACCTGCGTCAGAGCCTCCATCCTCTGCTTAAGCTGCTCTTCCATCTCAGGCAGCTTGGCGAATTGCGCGAGCTCTTGCTCGGCCAGCTCCAGCTTTTGCTGCACGGCTGCTATTTTTTCCTCTTGCAGCTGTCGTTCCGTCGCAAAAGAAGAAGGAGGAATAAAAAATTATTAATTTCGAGCAGATTGCAAAGGAGGTCACAGCCTCCTTCTATCTTACGACCGCGCGATTGGTCCGTGCGCTCAGTTCGACACAACAGCAGCAGCTTATCGATTGTGTCATTCCATACTACGCGCGCAGTCGACGGCTAAGAATGACGCGAATTCAATTTACGCGAGACTTATTTAGTAGCTTCATCTTTTTCAGGAGTTCCGCGTGCTGCTTTCGAAATCGTCGAGCGATGATAAATTTAGGTGGCTTGTTATTAATTCGCGCAACGTTATAACAGATGAGTTCAAATGATCGCGTTGAAATTACCAATGAAAGGTCAAAAGTTTTTTGCTTAAGCAACGTGACGAACCACGGCATGAAAGAAGCAAAACTATACGCACCTTAAGCTGGGCCTCTTTGTGCTGCAGCTCCTGTTCGAGCTTCTCGTTGAGGTCATGCAGACTGATGGACTCGCGCTGGGCGTTGAGATAGCGCTTCTCGAGCGTGGCTATTCGCTCCTCCTGGTCCTCCTTTTGCGCCACGTTTTCGCGTAGGTCACGTTGCAGCTTCTGATTGCTGTCCTGCGCCTTCAGGAAGTCCTTCTGCGCCTTGCTCAGGTTCTCCTCGAGCTCAGCCACGCGACCGCTCAACTCCGCGACTCGGCGCTGCCACGTGCTCAGCTCCACATTCTGCAAGCGCCCAATTGGATAGGCGTTAATTGTCAAGTACGAGAGTTCATTGTGATGCGAGTTTGATAAGCGGACCTTTTTCGGCCCTTTGTGCTAGAGTGCCGGGTGTGAAAATTCATAGAGAACTAATGGAACATTATTGCTTCTTTTTAAAAGCTTAACTCCACACTGATTTTTATGTTTATTATATACATTACAAAAGCACTTTTCTCAATCTATAGCATAAATTAATACAGCAGAAAGCTACTAAAAAATATTCGACGATCTATTAATTAGCTTTGTACAATTTGCAACTGTCATACCATGTACACGATGAAGTTGTTTGTAGCAGAATATTATACAGAAAAATACATGAATGAATTTCGTCGAAATGCGGCAGTTTCCGTTGCGTGAGCTGCAAATTATTATCGATTTTCGTCGATCAATCGGCGCTGTGCGTGACAGCCATGCGAACCGCGAAATTCCATGGTAATTCCATGGTAATGTTACCAATAAAAAACAATGTGTATACGTGTGTATTTGTTGAAGCATTGTTAGTATATATTGACAGACTAGTTGAAGAAAAAAAATAATAAAAAATAACGCACTCGTGCTACAGTCTAAATAGATTTACGTTCGTGCATCGTGTCTAAGTACAAGTGTTAATAAAAGAGTTCAAAATTTTCCAAAATTCGGTAAAAAAAAGTAAACTAATACTAGTACATTCTCATTTCTAAGGCATTTTTTCTCCAACAAAAAAAAAATGGAAGAAAAATAAGTATAATTAATTGGCAAAATTTTCGAATCTCGTTATCCCCCAGAGTCTAGCCGCCGGTATAAGACCCTACGCATAGCGCGCGCGTTTTTTTTCGGCCCCGTCGATCGCCTACCTGCTTGTCGACGGTTGTCTGCAGGTCTATTACCCTCGTGGCCGACTCCTGGTCCGCGGGCTCGAGCGCGCCATTGCTCAAGCGGCTTGAAATGCTGGCGTTGGTGTCCGTGGCCCTGGACACTTGTTCCCTCGTTGCCGACGGCGGCTCGTTTGGGCTCTGCACCGGTCGCAGAACAACAGACAACTGCATTTCAAAATGAGCTTGCCGCACTTTCCCCCCGGCCTACCCCATATCCCGAAGTAACTCGCGCGACTATTCGCGTATACTTTAGCGATCGCTTTTTTATTTCGATGATTCGCGGTTGCTAGTGAATAAGCTCGACGAATACCACGGGTATGTTGTTAGCTTTTATTAATGAAATGAGCGATGATGAGATTAATCGGATGGAAAGTCATTTTTCTTTTTACTGATTCGATTTATTTACAGTTGTAAGTTTGGTTTTGTTCAAAATCGCGAATAGATACTTCAATCCTTAATTTTTCTCTCCTATATTTATAAAACGATATTTCTATCATTGCTATATTAAAAAATTATACTAGTACTGCTATGTGTTAATGAAAAATACTTTAATCGACGTACTTATCTTTCTTACTGAGCTATTTGATGCTTCATTACAATTACTAGATAATTTAACAAAATTTTATCTTAAAAGTGAAAGTATCAATTTCCTAAACATGTTAGCCATCTGACTAAAGATTGATAAAAATTATAAAAATATAATTTTATAAATAAGAGGAAAAATAATTAATTTCATCTGACTTCGAATAGACAAACACATAAAAAAACTACTGACCATGAAATGTATCTTTTTAACGAACTAGCTTTCGAATGTACAAAATAACACTTTTCATTTGCTTATTACAATACTCTACAAATAAAAAGAAAAGTAATTGTTTTGACTAAGACGTTACTAATATGGAGCACTTACAACAAAAACTCTTACGGTGTTAGATGCTATTCATATTCTAATTTACATTATTACACCTTTCCTGAACCCATATTTGCATACTATGGAATTAGCGCGAACAACACCTATGTGATTTCTCATTGAAAAGGTAAAGAAAAAAAATGAAGGTAGTCAGAGGTGTATATGAAAAACAAATATACAAACGGTCTGTGTGTGATGTACAATACAATGGTGTGTCACACAACATAATGCACAACGCTTATAATTCAGTGAAAAGTCACGAAACGATTATTGCCGCTTACAGCGGCTTCACTATATGCATTCCCATAAATATTAATGAGAGGAAATCGGAATCCGCTCGGAGGCGGGAGAGCAAACGGTAAAGAGGGGTCATGGTGATAGATTCATGCACCGAAAAAAAATCCATTTGAAATTACCATACTTTCTAGCGATTCGGAATATATACGCGATCCCCGGGGATTTTCCTTGCCATTTCTTTCTCTTCAATTCGTTTCTCGATTGATAGGTACGTTCGCATTGAGCAATCGTTCGTTTGCAACGCTTCGGGTTTTATACTACATATAAAACTTGTCGAAATGCAATAATTTCCGCTGCAGTAATTTTTATTGCAAGATAAATAAGTATAATAAGAGCAAATGGACTTTCTTCGGTGTACACACAATGGCTAAAAACATGATCATGCGATATATGTCAGAAGATCCTGGTAAGATGCATCATATATATTTATGTATATATAAATATAAAGAATACGGACACTAAAAAAGAAATAAAAAAGAAATAACACTACAGAGAAAGAGATAGAGAGAGTTAGATAGATAGATAGAGAGAGAGAGAGAGAGAAAGAGAGAGAGGTATGTAAGTATGTGGGTGGCACGTGTTGGTGTGATCGATGGCGCAGGGTCATGAAGACGAACTCCACCACTTGCGCGCTCGCTCGCGTCTCTCTATTTATAGGTGATGTGTACGACGTCGCGTATAGACGTATACAGTGCTCTCGGTTAATGTATAGGTGGCGTATATGCGTCTGTTCGCTCGGCTTTCGACTCCCCCTTACCTTGCCCTGCTGCTGTTGCGACTGTTGTATCTGCTGCTGCTGGTTATCGTCGGCCTGACCATTCTCCTTTGGTCGATCCTCCAGAGTCTTCGATCCCTGATTGCTCGACTTGTACTGCTGGAGCTGTATAACAAAAATTAGATAATTAGCGTGCTACGCTTTCTTATCTTTCATTGCAATCTGTCAATTGATGCCTTTCGATGTCCCAGAAACATTATTCAAGTGTGAAGTCTTTTTAATTTGAATTGTAAGATATTTTTTAAAGTTAAATTTTTTAAAAAAACAGCGGCTAGATTTGATTATTTATTAATCTATGCTTATTAAGTTAGTATGAAGTCTGAGGTTCGATTAAAATTATAAAATAAAAATCAATTTAGCTGAATCCACTTGTATCGCGAATTTAATTCTGTAGCACCTCTCGAGTAATTCTTGAAAAGAATTTCATATTCAATTGAATGGACTAGTGGCCCAGTTTGCAACTTTGCAAGTTCTTTAGTTTAAGCGCTGTATAATTGTGATAGTAGCGGTACGCGTTTCACTGGGAATTGAATTGCTATTGTCGCGTGCCTTTTCATATTACTCACGCAATTAAAATCTTTACCGTTACCTTGCAATCGTCGAGTATTGCATCAAAGGTCTATGCATAAAATAGTACATCGCAATCATATATTAAAGTCTATTATCTTGATGAACTTTATTGCTATCTAAGGAAATTGTAACATTTTATTATATTTACAGATATTTATTGTCTATAATTATGAAAACTACACCGATACTTCAGTGTACAGGACGATAATAATTTTGCATGAACATCAGACTAGAGCCGTAAATATTTTCAATCTCATCAAATTGCAGCTACCTGCAGCAAAAAGCTTTTACGAAATTCAACTTTTTTCAACCAAGACATAAATCACATTCCAAGGTCACGCGTCTAGCGCAGACAGATTTTTTTTTTCTCTCACATGATCGTTCGTCGTCGGCTTTACAGCTCTTCGTCGTAAAAACGGAGGAGCACATTGCGCTACGACTCTTGCGCAAGTTATTCAAGACTTGGCGAAAAATTTATCATTCCGTCTAGCGGCTGGTACATATATTTGTTTGCGATAACCAGGCCTTCTTTGTTGCATCGACGATGTTTCTGACAAAAAGTCATTCTCTTCTATAGGTTTTTGTTGGGAGTGTAAATACTTTTTTTTTCTACATTATTTGTCAAAAGTTCTCCGCGAGACGTTACGAAGCGACGGCGGCTTCTTGATTCATATATGTATATTCTGTTTGTATTCCTTACCTCTTCTTTGGTATGGACGAGTTCTTCCTCCAAGCTCGTATTCCTCTCGAGGGCGACGCGCAGTCTTTCGCGTACCTGTTTACACATGAAAATTCGGATTAGGAAATTGCGGTTTGCATTGAGACATTTTTTCTACATGCGCTGTTTGTAAGCTGAAGATAAGAGATAAGTGGAGTCAATAATGCTATTCATATTGCATAATAGCAAATCAGACAAACGATATCAAGCTATTAAAAGCTATTAAGCTATTCGTCAAAATCAGTCTTTTGATTTCATTATTCATAAATACATCATCATTCTGACAGTTATAAAAAATGTATTACTTTTTTTTTCATTAATAATAACTTTTAATCTACTCATAGTAGTTTAATTAATATTTCGGAAATAATAATACTATTGTTCTTCATCTAGCCTTCATACGGAATAATATTTTTTATAAGATTTGTTATCTCCGAAACGTATAATTACGTAAATAGCTATACATATTCAAGACGATGAAGCTGTAGGTAATGCAACAATCTGACTTTATTGACAACCCATTAATTATCATTAGAAAGGTAATAGCTACTAAACGAACTATCAGAGAATGTGTGTACCGTATTACATTGATAATATATAAGTAATCATTATCCTAGTTTCTGATCAATTTCCTTTCACATTGCATTCCTTATTAAAAATTAGATGTAGTTTGCTTGTACACGATTCTCCCATATTTATTATCAATGAAACATTATATTCACCCAAGGATTAATTATGACAATTGCTTCTTTCGTAATTTTATATTTTACCTTCATTATGTAAAAAAAAACTGCATTTAACTTTATTTAAGCATAACACAAAACACATACATTTTTCAACGAAAAAGAATCAAACTTATTCAGACAAATGTAGCACAGTAAATGCGAGCGAAAAAGTATAGAGTTCATCGTTCAAAAAGAGAGTTCCAGTAACACACTTTCGCGTTTACAAAAAAAAAAGTGAATCACAAGAAAAGAGATCCCAACTGTCCAAGTTTCGAAAAATAGCGACATATTTACGTCGGGCAACAAAGAAAAGTCGCGCTCGTTTTATCGACTCATCCCTTTCAACGCGTCGGTCGCTTGTTGCTCGTCCCGGCAAAGAGGCCGCACGCGCGCGAGACAACAAGAGCAAGAGCAAGAGAGAGAGAGAGAGAAACAGATAGACAAAAGTGTCACGTACCTTCTCGTCCAGGGCCTTGTGATGCTCGAAGAGGCTTTTCAGGGCTTTGAGCACCTCGACTTCGGAGGAGACGCCCGATTGGGCGGCGGCCTGCCGCTTCACCACGGTCATCCTCAGCGAACGCTCGTGCCTCGAGACCAGACATTCCAGGTGTTCCAGCAGAAGCTAAAAACCAAAAGAAGACAATGGGACTCGACTCTTATCGGCACTCTTTTTCCTCGCGCTTCGTTTGCCCCCACTCCGCGCCTCGAGTGTACTTCGCTCATTGGGATATATACATGTATATATATACATATACACATACCGATCATTACACTTTGCTTTTCGTTCGTTACACTGTTTGCAGCGTCAAAAGCGATAAAGCATAGCTGACTGGCTGTTGGAGTTGCTATACTTACACAAGGTTCAACAAGTTACAGAAATGGTTTATTTTTAACAAATTTTCGAAATGACGTTTTGACAGATTATCGTTTTCAATACGCGAAGAAAGTTTGTTTTAAAAATTGATATAAACAAGCTTATAATTGGAAATGTTATGCTCTTTTGTTTGCTCGGCTAATGGAAACTATAGAAATTCGCGTCGAGTTAATTAAACTTTAGCCTTGGTCGACATAAACATTTGATTGTGAAATACGTCATGATACGGATTTTTTGATAAATATTTTTAAATTTCTCATTATTAAAATAATTAGCTTGAAGGACACGTAAAACAATTGAATTGAAAAAAAGTTTTTTTTTTAGCAATGCGAAAACTTTGTATTTATTATACTTGTTTAAATCCAATCAAAGTTAATGTATGATGCTATATTCTGTTAATACGACAATTGCATTCATTACGCTGAGATATCAATGAACTAGTTTTCAAATAGTGCGAAATTATCTCTTCAATGCAATAGAGGAGGTATCGATATTTGCACTAATATTATTCTGTTTCACAGCAAGCATTTTATGTTGATAGAGAGAAAATCAAAACACATTTAGTAGCAATTGCATAATGAGCAATGTATTAAAATATATATGTATACAGATACAAGCAGGATATTTATGTGCAATAACGTTACTACATTTTGTCATAGATGAAAATAAATAGTAAAATTATTGCATCGCATAGATAAAGTTCGTTAACCTTTTGTAAGGTTATACACATCTTACTACAATAATCGAATTAGATGAATCTCATACGAGCTTTCTCTAATGCACTCGGGCTATCTGCATTCAACGCGCGTCAATCCACTAGAGAATCAATTCAGCGCGCGATTATTGAAGAAGTTGAGCATACGGTCTCTCGCCTTTTTAAAACGATTAACGTTAACGACGGATAAGCAAATTACTTCTAGGCCGCGTTTTAAATTAGTAGCAACGAGGATCATTAACCCTCCGACGCGCGGAAAGCCGAGTTAATTCATCCAAAATACGCAGCTTCCGTATAATATAAGTCGTGATGCTATCGCGGAGGGAGAGGGAGAGAGAGAGAGAGAGGGTTACGCTAATTATGCAATGGACTATGGATGCTTTTCACAATTCATTAGAGCGAATTTAAGTTGATTATGTAAGTCAAACAATAGCATTAGAGCTGAATTTTTTTAATAATGTAATCAGACCCTTGTTCAATTTTATAATTTAATAGATTTAATTTGAATTATTTCGAAATTGTGTAACAATGGTTTAAACCAAAACAAAAAATCAGATAAACTGGTGATGGTTGTGAATTCGTTTTCCTTATACAAATCTCAAATAAGATTAGATAAATTGTACTATTTTAAAAATGTACAATTGTTCAATGTAAAAATGCAAAGATCAAGCTGCATCGATCAATCAGAACCAAAGCACCAAGCTCAATCACAATAGCACGTCAAGAACTAAGCACTGCTTTCGTTCCTTTTTCTCTGATCCGTGCGGCACGGGACTTGTTGCGCGCGCATACACATTTATTATTGCCCATTGATATAAACGCGCGGCGGAAGGGAAAAGATCTCGATGTAGATTGCCATCTTGAGAGATGAGAAACTGCGAGGTTGGTCTCGTGCAAGGTATCGTGAGAATCCATGAAAATTGCATGCGTAATTATTATTTAATATTTACACGAAGCTACATTCTGAAATTAAATGAATTATTTCAATCACGTAATTTATTAATAAAAATTCAAACAAAATCGATGACTTTTAAGACTGTCGAATTTTTTAACATGAAATTGTTAAAATAAATGACGTATCGATAATCTGCTATTCTCTGTTTATTTTTAAATTGAATGCGCACTATATATACTAATATTATAGGACATTGTATAAGCAGTTTAGTAACAATTATAACAAATTTACCATGAATCAACATAGTGCCTCGTAAAGCTACTAGAGATCAGTTTTAACCCTTTTAGATACGATTTATAAAAAAAAAAAAAAATAAAAAAAAACAATAAAATTATTTTTTCACAATGCCTACCCTGGCGGAAGCACCGCTTTCGCTCCCGGCTCGCAACATGGGGATAAAGAGGACCACCCCAGAGCACATGTTTGCCAAGCTCGCTTTCTTCGGCTCGGGTGGCAATTTACACGTGCTCTGGACTGGCCAACTCTTTACCTCCCTTGTTGTGCAATATACTATTGCGAGTTGAATCTCCAGTGGTTTTACTATATATAGTATAGTAATTTTTCCAAGTATTTTTGTAATTTTATTGTATTTTTTCCAAATGTATATCATTCGCATTTTTTACTCTATAAATTAACCATTTCTGCCAGCTGAGGTAATTGATGCAAGTTATGGAAATTTTATTGAATTAATCGTTTTTCCCCCCGTTTTCATACTAAATAAACTACGGTATTTATACTTAGCGAAACTCACCCTTGTGTTGTTGCGCTCAGCCTTCAGTTCGGAGATCTCTTCTTCCTTCTCGAGGATGCTCTCACGTGCTGTTGTAAGTTCTTTTGTCAGCTGCGAGAATTCCTGGAAAATTAAATGATAGACCTCGTAAGTATAAGAAAATACATTCATATGAAATATCAGTTGAAAACCCCGATATTAATTCGTGTAAAATTGTAACACGAAAAGTAAACGTGAATTAAAGTTAAAAAAAATTATGATTTTTCGCAAGGTTTCATAACGATCTTCTTTATGTTTTGAAGTAGGTATTGCTTTATTTGCAGATGCCATTGAGAGCTTTTTCATACCTCATCAAAGGTGCCGTTACTTTTAGCATTCATTAAACCAATTAACATCCATTACGAAGTTGCACATTTCTGCACAAGAAAGATAGTTCTTTAAGTTCTCGAGGTCAGTAATAATTATTCGAGCTAAGTTTACAGCATTCTCATCTGTGCATTTTGAATATCTTACAATGTAATGGTAGAATAATTATCTTGCCTTATAAGCGTTTTGATTATTTAATAAAACTTATTCTAATTTAATAACTATACAAAACGAGTTCCATCTTTTCTGCGCAGATACAAAAAGTATAATACCAACATTATTTTATTTTCAAGGTTCTTATGACTAAGAAGGCGTAAAACGTCCCT
Source organism: Torymus tubicola (assembly GCA_035583055.1). Taxonomy (NCBI): domain Eukaryota; kingdom Metazoa; phylum Arthropoda; class Insecta; order Hymenoptera; family Torymidae; genus Torymus; species Torymus tubicola. Next base: position 25,546,964 of record JAWWEQ010000055.1, read on the forward strand.
CTATTGCCGACCTTTTTCATAAAAAAAAAATTTCATTGAGCAAACATTACAAATATCAATGTAAGACGAGTGGAGGTCTAAAAAATTTCTTTTTTCTAAAAACACGTAATAAAATATATAAATGATTATTTTATATTACAATTTCACGTCTAAAAGTTAGGAAACCTTCTCACTTGCATTCCTGATCATCAGACATCTCTAGCGGCGAGTAATTCAAGTTAAAAGAAGGCCCCCGCAAAGTAAAAGCGAGCCACTTGAAATCCCGGGAAATCACTGGGCCTATAATATGCCAAACGCTAGACGCGAAATTTCTCTCCTTTTCCGGCACCCCTGACAGTAGACCATCCCTCACTCGGGCTCGCGCACTCTCTCTCTCTCTTTCTCTTAATTCCAACCTCTCAAACGAACGGGCTCGCAGGAGGGTGCGGGCGCACTGATATCACCGGCCCATTGTGCGAATCGCGTCGACGTATAATAAAACTGAAATATATAAAAGCGGGCCGACGGCTTCTTCTCGAGAAAAACGCGCCGAAAGAGCAAGCGAGAGAGAACGAGGAGGGCGAAGGGAGAAGAAGCTCAGCGGCAAACAAAGAGTCATTATCCTCCCGAGAAAGGCGGGCGGCGATCGCGCGCGCGCGCGCTGCTGTAGTCTAGCCGGTCGTCTGCTGCACAATGCTCGGGCTATTTTCCCTCAAGATCGACTTAGGACGCTGCTCTACGTTTCTTACTCTGTATGTATATATATGTGTGTGTGTGTGTACACAGTCATAAGCGAGGATTTCGAAGGGTGGAAATGGGGAGGAGAGAGGGGAAGAAACGAGCCGGATCATGGGCTTTATACAGCGCCATTCGCGGTAAACGCGCCCTCGTTGCGGTTTCGTTTGCCGGTGACTTCGTTTTTTGCAACGCCTTTTTTGCCCTCACGCTCTGTGTATGTTACTCTCGAGTTTTAATTGGCCTGAAAAGTGGCATGACCATATATATCGAGCGATAGATAAATATTGCTGCCGGGATATTGTGGAAATATTATTTACTACCGGCGTTTTTCTTTACCTTCGCGGAATATATAGGGTAAGAATGGATGTATGCGCGCGCCGAATGCTCTATAGCGTAAGCTACGTTATTGCACGATCGTCAACCTTCGGATTATGGCAATCATTTATGGCTATTCATGAAATATGCGGCGTACAAGTGGAAAAAGAAGTGTTTTTCTTTTTAGTTCGAGCAGGTACACTGTAAAAGACATGATAAACCGTATTACAGAATAAAGGAAATAAGGGCATTAGTAACGATGAAAAGAAAAATAGAGTTGCACAAAATTCTTATACAGATGTAGTATGAAATTGTTTTGTATAACAACTGGCAAAATAAGACATTATACATATATATGTACATTGCATTCTTAGATATTGTGAAAATAACTCAAGTACTTTTTTCAAAGTACATACATTATACTTTCAAAGTTAAATCCAGGGATTGTGCAAAATTTCAAGCGTTCTACAACAGCAGCTTCTATTAAAAGTCTTATACTTAGCTGTTGAGCAGCGTAACTTTTCAGAAATGGGCGAAACTTCCCATTGAAATTACAATAATTTACTCGCGCGCTAACGGAAGCACACTGCAATCCGAAAAGTCGCGTTTCTCATGAAGATCCTGCAGCTACTCCTTGCGATTACGAGGCGAGACAGGAAAAAAGGAAGAGAAACAAAGGTAACGCAAGTTGGAGGAAAAAAAGCAACAGAAGAGACAGGACCGAGTTCTCTTGGGGGGGTTCGAATCGAGTTGCAAAGTCGCGAACGGATTGTATTTTCGTGGAATACAGGATCGAAGCAGCGTGTAATCTTCCAATGACGTGAGACCATTGTTATACGTCGATGCAATGACACCATCAATACACAGCGAAGCACTGAGAGACAGAAAAGTGCAAAGAACGATGGATAAGTACTGATGTTTGTAAATAATGTACTTTGGCGCTTTGAAAAGTCCTTTGCACGGAGTATTCCAAAAAACACTTTCACGAAACTTCGGTTCGACAGTCTAATAAATGTAGAATGCAATACATCATACTAAAAGTAAATTTAATGAAATGTTCTCTCTTTACTCCGACAAAATATTTCTTTAGGTAATAAAAATCGCTTAGTTACCGTATGCTCTTTCAATTCTCCAACGCACATAATTTCAGTCGTCGGTATACGGGCACTCCTTTGCGCTAACAGTCTCGTTAGAGGGGCGCGCGCGATAATGTCCAACGCGTCATTCCCACGCGCGCGCGGATCTCGTCGTCCTCTCTTTTCACGCGCTCTTTGGAATTAATTGCGCCACCTGGCCATTGCTTTGACAAGTGGCTTTATTTTTCCGGTATATATAAAAGCCGCGCAAACTTTGCAGCTATTACGGATACAATATTGATATTGAGTTACGATGATCCATTAATGAACAAGGAAAATTGTTATATGATATATGCATTTTATTAATCGCAAGAAATACACGAAAATCTTTCTTTCCTCCAGGGTGAATTCTTATTGTGTCATTAAATCATTCAGTATTTATAGTTTTTGAACTACTTACAAAAAATATAAGTACAAACTGTCAAAAGTCTATGTAACAAAGTTTTAAAACGTTTTTATTTCCTCCACAATTTACATAGAACAGATCTTAATTTGTATGAATTCCTAATTCAAATGTCTAACGAATGATAAAGCGAAATAATCGCATAATAATTTACATCATATAGTTTTCCGTGCAAATAAATTCAAAGGGACATAAATATTGTCGCATTGTGTAGAGGAAAATTGAACAATCAGCCAAACTCGCGGCGCGCGCTATCAATCTCCCATTGCGAAACCAGCACGTGGGTGTCTGTCGAGGGCAACATTTACACGCAGCGAGTCTGTACCCTTTTCAACTATGTGCATTAACTATAATATAGACTTTAAAAAGAATAGAAATGTATTCTTTAGTAAAACTATACGTAATTTTGTGAAACCTCTGTAGTAAATAATAATTCTAGCCTAAAGTTTGTATTAAAAGTTAACTTTAGTTGGTCTTTCTACTTTTTCTATCCTATAATAATAAGTTTATATATATTATTCTGAAAATATCATAGAATTATAACAAAATCAGTAAACGAGATTTAACGTAAAGTTAAGTATATTGTCTGGCTAAACTATACTTAAATCTAATGAATCTATTACATATTTTTTCCCGATTCCTTAAATTTTTAAAACGCATAATACGTCTTAAGGGGGATGACACCTTTAAATTCTTCCTATTAAAATGATCTGTAAAAAAGAAATTTTATTAATAATTCAAATTTCTTCTTTACAGATCATTTTAATGAGAGGAATTTAAAGGTGTCATCCCCCTTAACAATCATTATGATGAGTAACTATTTACCACATCGTGAAATTCTTTACCATATAAGTAAAAGAACGAAATTTTCACGTTAGAATAAAAGTCTTACGCGCTATTACTTCTATATTGCACTGTCAAACCACTTTTTTCAGCGACTTTGAAACTCCAATCAGAATTTCTCATCAAAAGATACTTTTGACTATAGCTAACAACAATTCTACCGCATACCCACGGGTCATTTCAGAACCCATATGAATCACACGCGAATCACTATCCCATTCCCCTTCCGGGTCTATTTGAACGGATCAAGTTTCGCTTATTGGCGTTCCCTCCGCGAGAGCGAGCGCGCATATTGTTCACAAATCCTTCGAAACTTTGGGGGGAGCGTATGGATACGCGGAAGTTGGACTGTGTTCCGGAGTTCGTGCTCTCTTTGATTACGTTGCCCGTTTTTCGCCGAGGGTTGATTTTTAACGAAAGTGTGTGTGTGTGTGTATATATATGTGGATCAACTCTGTTGTTGTTCGATTTTCAAATTGACTTTGGTCGAAGAGAAGCTTCTGTAAAAGCTATCTCATTTATCTGTCTACTGACTTCCTTTTCACGTTTGCCTCCTTTTCAGCAGTGTAGGATATTGAACGCCAATACTATCTTTCCTTATTACTTGTGTGAGTTACTTTTATAAGGTAACAAAATTGAACACTGAACAACGTATTAGATGATAAAAGCTAAGGGTGCGAACGAATAGTTCGAAATTTTTTTATTTTTTATTTTTTCCAGTACAATCGACTGGAATACTCTATCCAAAGATTTCAAAATATTTGAAACAAATTTGATTTAACCGAATACAGCCATATTATCAAATAAGTGCTTAGAAGTTAGTTATGATTTTAGTCGCTTTAAAATTATTTCCAATTGCGATAAAATAACTTTTAAGGCCAGATTTCCATAATGTTAATAATCCAGTTCTATAATAGACTTGTCAACATATAAAAGTAATTTGATAACATTCATACTGTTATGTAGCTTTTTAATAAAAGTTTCACAAAAGCTATTCATTGATAATAAAACTAAATTAGAACTATTAGTTCCTCAGAATCGTGAAATAACATTCGCTTACTCCAGCCGAGATATGCTACTACAATTTTCGATGTATCAAAAGCTCTATACGAGCAACTCCAGCTATGGCACACCGTCAGTGGCTAAATTGAATTTCACAACATGCTCGAGTACGCACACAGTAACCCAGGAAAGAGAGGAGAAAAACGACGATGAAAAAAATAATTGGTCGCAACGACAATGGGGGGGGGGGGGCTAAAGTTGAGCAATTGCCACGACCGCCTGGCTATTAATCGCTATATATATATACACACACACACACGAACGCGGATGTAGCCTCCGTAAGTTCCTTTGACGTCAATAAAGGAGCAACAACTCTCTCGCGGACAGGTCTAAAATCCGCGGAATCGATTGCATTATACAAAGTCGTTCGTGCGCACGCGTGTACGTGTTTTCTCTCGACTGCAAATCAGCAGCGTAGTAGCAGCGTATACATAGTACACTACTGACGGTACTTTATTCACGCGCTGGAAGAGCGAGTGCCTTTTCTTCCGCGTGCGCGACCATGCTAATACTCGAGAAAGAGAGATCAACCCCCTGAGAGTTCGCATGTGCAGACATCTTCCACGCGCGTGCGCTAATTGCTTCGCTTTACGTTTGATTAAGAGCAAAAAGGTGTGTATGTGTGTGTGAGAGAGAGAGAGAGAGAGAGAAAGAACACGCGTAGTGGCTTGGAAATTGTAATGTTACGACCTCGTAAAGTTTGTTGTGCGTACACTCGCGCTCGGGAAAAGCGATGAAAGTATTGTTGCTCTTTTAAGTCCAGTGGATAGAATTTAATGATGAATAGAGGATAAAACAAACTTAACTCAGTATCTATAAAGAACTCATTTTCTAATGTGGCTATCGGAAAAACAACACGAAATTTTTAATGTTCATCTGATGTAAAAGAGATGCTGTGATAAGAGAATATGATGAAACTATTAATGACTAGTTCACTATTTAAATAGTTAACAGTCGGTCACTAGACTGAAACATTAGTCGATGTTTGATATTCTTGGTGGAAATCTAAAAAATTTCATAACTAATAACTGGCTTTTTATCTTATAGAAATTTCTATGAAAAATTCTAGCACATCCGTTGAAAAGCTCTTTCCCCTATTTTGAGAAAATTTAATAGATTGAGAAACAGAATAAATTTTCCAAAGATAAGCATGTTCTTAAGTATTTCTATAAGTTTCGTTAGTCATAAAATGGTTAGTAGAAGAATTATTATTATGATCAGAGGTAAAAGACATAATCATTGACGATGTATACATTTTTTTGTAATATCTACAGAAGGACTACTGTAAATATTTTTTATCTGCTGTCATGAGCTCAGCTCGATTATATACATACGAGCGCTGACGCATCAACAGTCTTCTGATACACGTAGCACTGCGTATGTCGTTTATATTTTCGTAAGTTATCAGTTATATTTGAATACTGCGTCTAATTTGACATCAAATCTGTAAGTAAACTTAAAACAAAAAGTTTCAAGTTATATCATGTTTTTTCCATTCTGTTGCTGATGTACTAATAATCTGAGGAGAAAGAGTATTTCCTTATGGAAATTGCTTAGCCATTTTTCCTACATATTTACTCAGATTGAGACAATTTCGCGATAGACAAATAGACCGATAAACGTATTTATACACTTTAAAAGAGAGAATTTAATTTTTAATCACAAAATAGTGTGATTTTTCACTCAATTTTATATTTAGAGATTATAACGTAAGCGCAGGTATTTTTATGTATCATAAATTCCAAAAGTGGTATCTCAAAGTTAACGTTTTCAGTGTAATCTTATCATGCAATAAATTAATGTTTCCTTACTTGCATGTACCATTTACCCATATCTGTGTTATAATTTATAAACATAATTTATGGTAGTCATATTTAGGATGACGTTATAATGAAAATATGTAATAAAGGATTTTATTAATTTGAAATTGAATTGATTAAACTTTAATTACCTACTAGTGAACCATATAATTCTATTTTCATAATACAACAGATGCTTCATGATAGCTAATTATTATATTTAGATAATGAGTTGTGAAATATTCCTTTTGTAAATGTATATTTTATCGATAGTAGATCGTAATTTTATACTTTATATTTTATTAATTTATAATTCATTTTTTAATTAGACTTTTGAATATAATATTTATTACTGTTTTTAACGTAATAAAATCATTTAATTTATTATTTCACGGACAATTCATGTATATTTACACTCCTCAACGATGATGCGTAAAAATACATTTATATAACAATTAAAGAGACTGAAAGAATTATGAAGTATTGAGCATGACATAAGAGTCACCTGTTGATTGCAAAACTAATGAAAGGAGGATTGATGTATTAACGTATTGTAAAAATTTATTGTTGAGATATTTTATAACAGTCGGCATATATTTTCTCCTCAACTAAGATAGCGATGTTATCAATTTTACAATTTCTATTAGATTTCGTATGTAAAATATAACATTGCTTGCAATTTAACCGAGCAGCTCCGGAAGTCTAAAGTGCAACTTTTACACGTACATCTTAATTCGATATTGTATTGTGCCATGAATCGTATTGTAAATTTTTTATAGAGGCACATACGTTTTGCTTGAGTTGTAGTATTAAAAATAAACTTTGTAAATTGTTATTCTAAACTTATCTTTAATCTTACAACTTTTATACTTTATTATCTTAGATATTGCCGTCTTTACCGGATCGTCATCTCACTATGTTGGTCATTCTGAGTGTTAAAGTCTCTCGACGAACTCGCGCAGGTAATGCAAGTTTTCGGTAACTGGAAAAATCGAGTTTAACCGTGGTCTTGAGACTTGTTAACGGTTTTTATAGATTAGAGCATTCTTGTAATAGTCAGATTATGACGTTCGCAACACCAAGGTTCCTGAGATTGAGAACACAGAATGAAATTTAACTTTTATTTTAACGTACTACAGTACATGTATAATTAGTCGCTGTCACAACTTTTTTGCGCGTCATGAACAAAGATATTTGAAATTCTGCTAATAAATTTGTTCACTTAATGTTTAAGGTCATCTAAACTAAGATATTGGAAGGTAGCAATTTGGAAAGCATACATTTTTAAGACAAAATTTTATGCGCTTTCTATCGAAGCATCGGCTATTAAACATATATTTTTTTTTATATTTATCATTTATCTATCTACAGCGGATCTGAGTAGTTATTCTTAATAGAGTCGCCGGTCATTGATCCTGCCTGAAAGTCATCGTTCCCTCGAACTTGTTGGTCGAAGACAATGTACTCGTTTCGACTTGCGTTGAGTCAATATCGTGCGGATACGGTAAACCACTGGAGGGTTGACGCATACAATACATGCCCACAATATGCCGACATATATGCACGGAGAAAGACAAACAAGCGAGACAAAGTAGTGTCCCAAAGACGGCAGTGTAATAAGCTGAATTTAAGAAGCGGCTTTGCAGTGATTTGAATAGAAGATTTAGTAATATGATCGTGAACTCTATTTGTAGTCCACGAATATTATTTTTATTATTATTATTATCGAAATTTGTATTATAATAAAAATCATTTTAAATATCAGCACATCGTCAGAATATTTAAATTTATCTTTTACGACGCCAATAAGCAATAAAATTAATTAAAAGCTATACAAGATACATATTTTCAATTATTGTGTACGTGGGGTTTGAAAAATTAAAAGACAAAAGTCCTTTAATAATGGAAAACTGGAAAAATATTTTAACTTTTACATTTTGGGAAATAATATTTTTGTCAAAATTAAAAATTCTTTTAGAGTACCTCCCATTACGGGTGAAAGGCAATCCAGGGGCTTAAATCGGCCCTGTGCATTAACTTTGATGTAATATTTACATGCTTTTACAGTTAAAATGGTCTTAATATTAAACAAAAATGATGCAAATTATTTATTTTTTTTTTAAAGATTATTAATATTACTGGCTTTTTAAACTACTAAAAACTCTTTAAGCGTTTTAATAACTTTTTATTAGATTTTGAGAAAAAATTCTCTTTTTTGCAAGTAGCAATAATTTCTCTTCGGAATTTATAATATAACTATAGACATACATAGGATCAATTGTCGATTAGAAAATCACCTTTGAAGTTCACATTAACTGGCATTTATCATAATCAAAAGATTCAATTTAAATTTTGGCAAGTATCTAACAATGCAAGTCGGTTATAAACCTCATTTTACCAATTTCGTGCATCAACTTTTGCACGTAAAACAAGGAAGCCCAAGCCCGCGGGCACGAATAAAGCTCGCCGAGTTGCAATCCCCTCTCGTCTAATTAATAATTAATACAATATGCAGCGGGAGCGGTCGCGTCGGCTGTTGCAGCTGTAGAGCAGCAGCCGATACCCGCGAGAGAAGAAACTTAGGGAATTGGAGTACCTCTAGACCGACGGCCAACAGAAAGGCGAGCCAAACTTTCCAATTTTCTCTCTCTCTCTCTCTCTCTCTCTCTCTCTCTCTCTCTTTCTCTCCTCTTCCGTTATCTTCTTTCCTGTCAGGCTGATGCTTCAAGAAGAGAAACTTCATGGAGTCTGGGCGCGCGGAGTCTTGATCGTATGGTATTTGCAAAGTGACTGCGCGACTGTTGAGTGAATAGCTAATTCAGAACTGGAGGGATTCGGAGAAACGCGCATTTTTTTAATTTTAAACTGGTTATAGGCAGTTAAAATGTCTTTAAATTATTTAGGATTCTCTAAAACATTTACATTAGAAACGATAAATATACTGACTTAAATTATAAAATTTAATTAATCCTATATAAATTATTTGAAACATTTAATTTTAATATTTATTTGAATAAATATTCAAATGAAATTTTATTACAAAATCCAGTTGATGTATGCCGATGAAATATGAAAATTATGGAGATTGGGATACTCTTGACTGCTGTTATCTACACGCATAAATGTGTTTAAATCTTCCACAAAGTACAAAATTTATTAATCATTTTTTGTTGGTGCATTATATACTAATTTTCGTCTATAATGGAATAGCAAGTACTACATTATCAATGTTTACTATCAAATTATTGTATTATTCGTATCGAAGATATACTTCTACGTAGCTAAAACTTTCTATTGAGAAAATTATTCGATCCGATTGCAGACTCCTATAATGATGAGTAATCATGTACTCTCCCCAAATAATCAAACTCGAGGGCAGAACCACGAACAGCTTTATCGATAACTTAATCTTAAGACATATGATCGGAAAATCTTCTCGTCTCTCTGCAGCATACACGTACACATACATCGAATGCATATAATCTGCGTGTCACCCTGGCGCCACGTGTTGCGCGCAAACGTTTTCCACGCCGGCGAACAATCCTATAAAGATGAAGCAATGATAATTGACTAGACGATCGTAAGGCCTTTATAGGATCGATCGCCGGTGGCGCGACACGCGATATACTAACTCCAGTCTCACATTGTACGTACGGCACGATTCTTTTCGCACACGGAGAACCCGCGAAGGATTATCCTCGCTTCCGAGAAACACAGCACTGTATGCGACAGGCCGCAATTATAGCTTATAGTTAAGGTGTCTCTCTTTCTCTCTCTCTCTCTCTCTCTTGTTGCAGCGCTCCACGTGTGTTCGCACTTTTATCCGAGACTTATGCAACACCGCCACTCTACTTGGAAGTTCCGTCGCGTACGCGTAATTGGAAACGCTCGTGCAGTGCAGTGCGCGAAAGAGAGCGTGTTTTTTTCTCTCTCTCTCTCATCTCGCCTTTTTTGTTTGCCAACGCCACTGCAGGAGGTAGAGAAATCGCGCACGCGCGGATCGCTTTATCGGTGCGTGGCTGGAAGGAGGCTGTTACACTGTTACGCTGCCAGGAATATATATATACGTGAGTGTGAAGAGATAGAGTTACGCTGCATGTGTATAGATGCAGACGTGTCATGTCACTCTCTCTCTCTCTACGGACTCTCGGGAAAAGTCATAACTATGCATATAGCTTGACTATAGCCGTGCCATTCTGCCCGAATCAATAGACATCTATATTTTAATTACTTTCGATGATTGAAAATTGCGAAAATTTTGAAGTGTCGCGGCTGAAGTGCAGCATTTCAAAGTTTAATTTTCTCAGACATTTTTTAAAATAGAAATCCTTCCTTTTATCATTATTTAGTAGTTATGTTCTTTTAACATTCAAATGTTGATAGAGGTAATAATTATTAGTAAAAGATTTAGCATACTATATTTAATGTTCTAGTTTGACAGTAATGAAATGAATCTTCTTATCAAAGTCTCTAGTAGGGCTTAGAGCAATTTCTTGTACATCATGACAACATTATGAAAGTTGGAGCATCAGAAACTTAGTTTCTATCACGTTATTATCAACTGATGTTCTTAACTGTATATTAATATTTTATTTATAAATTAATAATATACTTGATTGAAGAATAATTTTTCTGAAATCATTTCAGATTTTAGCATGGAGATGTTCGTCGAAAGAACAAACAAGCGATCGAATGATGACGTTACACGTTATTAAAATAGTTATTGAACTGGTCCTTACAAACAAAAACGAGGCAAGGTTCAAAATCTTGCTGGGAGGCGGGAGCAGAACAACTGCATTGAATTTATAATATACTTGTCACAGTGGAATATAAGAATATATGCATACTTTATTAATTTAATAAATTAAAATAGTATTTAATTATTTAACTATTCAATTGGCTCATCACAAAAGTACCAAAAGTGTAAATATCATTTCTTCTACAAAAACTGCTAATTATACTGTCAAATTCAATACTTATCAAATGAATTATATAACAACCTTATTTTTTGTAATGTTCACGAAAAAGCAATTTTTCTATTTGGTTCAGTAAATAGTTAATTGTTATTAAGATGTAAAAATACCATGTCTTCACTAATAACAGATAAAGTATTGTATTATTTTAATATTTTAATAATTATTTTTTGTTCATAATATAAAAATTATAGATGAGACTGCTATGAAGACCAGAACGGCAGGATAACGTTGGCTTTCATAAACTCAATAACCACATCTTTTTCAGTTTGCACATTCGCTTGAAGATTTATTTCTTAGCAGAGAAATAAAATAATAATAAAACACTCGCCGGCTCACTCGCAAACAATGTAGCTTTACAGAGCAATAGAGGAAACTAATATAGAGTTCGAGGCTACTCGGCGCCCGTGGCCCATTCGTCACTCCGAAAATCCGGCACCTCGGAATTGAAAATCTTCTCTCTCTTGCTCGCGACTAGCAGACAATCGGTCAAACTAAACGGGACACGCCGTAAAAGCCGCAATAAACCTCAGCTCGACGAATGAACTCGGAAGTACTGTTGCAACGACGACACGCGGATGGTTTTTGATATGATAATGAAGCACGGATTCCGCGTGTGGACGATGGATTTCGTGAGGATTTGATTGGATGAAGCGATTGCCCGGCCTGATCGGGGAAAGAGAGGGGAAAAAAGGATTTTAGAGTGCGAAGTCGGCACCTGTTGCACAATTGCATAGGCGGCGAGGATGCATATTGAATTATTAGATTATGTCATGAACTTTAATTAGAGTAATTTTTGTTTTAGTATTGGCCTTAAGAAGTGCTCGAAATACTAAAGTGATTTTAATTTTAAATTATTTTTTAATGACTAAATATATTTCCGTTAATATGTACAATGTAATTGAATATGCATAATGTAATAGCTGCGAAAATTTATATTGGATTTAAGTTTAGTTACCGCAGTAATGGAATTCATTAGTAAGCCATTTAAAATCACAAGGCTGAAATTAGTTTACGAACAAATTACAAAACTTTTCATTGCATCAATCTTACTTAAAAACTGTCACACGAGTGCTGGATAACTCGAATTTCATTCAAGAGCTTACACAGAGCCCTATACTCGGAAACGCGATTGGCAATTCACAGTTGATCGGATTTCACATGTGCATAGATGAATATTGCCGCACAGAGAGAGAAAAGAGCCCTGCTATCCCTTCCCGTTTACCTTTCGTCACAACAGCATATCAAGGAAAGCTCGCGTTACGCTCTCTCTCTCTCTCTCCATCTCTCCTCCTCCCTCCACTCCTGAGCCACAATGCATAATTCTCAGTGAAGTGAGCCTTCATTAGCGCCCCCCGCCTCATTCGCTCGTCTCTCTCTCTCTCTCTCTCTTTCTCTTTTATCCCTCAACCTCGTCTTTCCCCACACTCCCCGGCTTTTAAGAGCGCGACGCCTTCGTCTGCATCTCATTTGTACTCCCGTGCGCGCACCCCAGACTGGGGTGCAGGCTAAAGTGGACGAAGATACACGTATGTATACACGCACGATATATATCGACTGATCGCCTCTATACTCGTGTGTACGCTACGTTACGTCACGGTGGTGACGGAGCTGTTGGTATATACGACGCGACGTGCTCTCCAAAGAGAGGTCGATTTTCATATAGATGTTTGGAAGTGAAATTCTCAGTAAATCTGAGGTTCAGGTATAGGGTAAACGTTATCTAAGAAAGTTGGAAAAAGGATCTACAGAAAATAGGCTTTAGGACATCGGAAAACACAGCTCAAATATAGAAAGCCGAGCGGCTGAGCGTTCCAAAAAAAGGCACGTGAATCATTCGATGCGTTTTTCATTTCGACGATTTTTTTTTTTTTTTTTTTTTTTAATTTTAAAATGAACCCTGGAAAATCTTTCTCAAAATAGTAATTTGACGGTTTTTAAAAAACAATGAAAGGAATGTATAAACACTTGACATTTTCAATATTCCTGATACAGAGATTTTGCAATAACAATAAGTGCCGAGATCAACTAAAGCCACAACGGCCGACAGTCATCGCACCTCTCAGCGCTAACGGCAGTAGCAGCAGCAGCAGCAACAACGCCGCCTCATGCTGTAATAATAGCGAACTCGCGTGCTAGCGCTTGAAAAAGAAAGGTAGCAGTAGCAGTAGCAGCAGCAGCAACAGCAACGTAGTTATATACGTGCCTGTGTGTATGTGTACTAGGCGCTGTTGTAGTATACAAGGCGAGGCGTTCATTCATGCGCCGGTAGCGCGCGAGTAGGTGGGGTATTGATCGCAACGCGCCGAGCGTTGCACCCGCCTCCGCTATACCACCGCTGCCGCGCCGCACAGTGCCCGCACACACACACACACAAGTCGTCCTAGAATTTTTTCCCAAATCGACCCACACGCAAGCGAGCGCAGAACTCGTATCCCTATTAATTTTCCTTCGAGACAGCTCTCTTGCGCTCGCTGCTCGCGCGCGCGCGTTTTCGAATTAATTGGAGTGTGTCAGTGCTTGAATTTCACCTGCGCGCGAGTGAGCGAGCGAGCGCGCGTGCGGCAATCGATATTCGAGCTTTTCTCGCCCTCTCTCTCTCTCTCTGCGCGCACACACCGCTTTTTTGTCCTCCTCCCCAACGTTTCGGGTTGCTGACCTACACCGAATTCTTTTTCTGTCTGAGACGCTGCTGCTACTGCTACTGAGCCCTTTGTTGTAGTTTTTTTTCCTTTTCCAAAAATTCTTTTTGTAGCTGCAGTGACACGGTGGTGGTTTATGCTTTCGGGAGAGAGAAAATTTTTTTTTTTTTTGAGAAATAATAATGGCGATGGAAGTTAAAGGTGCCGTTAAATTAGTGAAAGTCTTCATATACCGTGTTAACAACGTTAAAAGTTTATGAAAAAATAAGGAATATAGGATCAATCATTTCCTTACAAAAATAATAAGCGCGAAAACAAAAGACTTCGGGAAAAGAATTTATGATCACTATTTCTATAAAATGTGGAAAATTTATGTTACGTATAGAACTCTTGAGTATTTTTACGATGATACTGCGGAAAATTTTCTCGCAGAGAATTAAGTTATGAAAAATTTGAAGATTTTGGCAATTTAATAAAACTAGAAAAATAATAATACTTCATTTTTTCTTTAATTATCTTGTAAACTTTTAAAATAACGGTTTGTCTAACTCACGTGACTGGAATCATGAAACAATATGATGTTGTTCTCAACTCACCTGAAACATAAAAAAAAATTATAAATTAGACATTATATTCAATCGAAAAATGTATTGGGAATTTACTAGCAGTACCACACCTACTTTATGAACCCAATTCCTCAGACAACATTCTAAAGGAACAATGGCAGAATTTCAAAATTTTTATTATTTATCCATTTCCTATATACGAGACGCATCGTAACACACGAGATTATAAAGAGTCATCCGTTCTTGCAATCGATAATATTTGGAGTAGGTCATGCATGATGAGATGGAGGAGAGGAACTGCGAGGAAAAGAGAATGAAACGAGCAGTGCGAAGCGAGAAAAAGAGAAAGCGAGAAAGAGAGACGACTGAAAGAATAGGAATTTTTCCAGGATAAAAAATGCGGGCGATGTTCGCCGCGCCAGCATCCACGCTTGCTCCAGTGAGAAAATGAAGAAGAGAAATAAGCCACACCGATGGGCACAGCTTTGCTACTGCACGCGTTCCGCTTTTCGCAAAAAAAGGGGAAACATTGCGAGCAACTCGGGTGTGTTCATGGTTCAGCAAATAATGAATTAAAATAGCAATATTAAAATTAATTTTTAACGGAATGCCTCATATATATAAGCCATAAATTTTAAGCTCCTTTTTACCGACTCGAGGATTTTAGAGACTAATACATTATCGAAACCAGGAAAGAAACTGGAATTTTTAACGAATTAAACATTTTGTAAAAAATTTTTATTTAAATTTGTAACATTGTTATATAATTTATGTATATTAATAATAATAATAAGTTTAAAAAAATATTAAAGAAATGAAACAAATTTTTGATAACTTTGTGTAAACTTCATTATTCTGTTCAGAGTCGTTGTCGTTTCCCAAATTATACTGATGAAATAATACATATTCTGATAAAAAGTACATTACTAATTCATATTGATGACGCGTACATTGATTTAAAATTTAAATCAACATAAACCTTACCAAAATTTCTTGTGTGATTATAGAATATTTCAGTACAGTAAATGAAGGATGACTCTTTACGGTACCCATTTTTTTGTATGCCAATAAGGTATACGTGACTGTATTTTTCATGCTGATGTTCAATATAATGACAACTGTCAATGTATAATAATTTTAATGTTACTAAAATCAAATTGATTAATCATAAAGCTGCTCACGTCACATAGGACAAAAATATTAAAATTATAAGTAGGATATGAATATGGAAAATGTGTTTTTATCGAGTATTAATATTTGAAAAATTAATGGCTCTTGCTAAACGTACGTCAGATGTAAAGTACACTGATTCAGAGAATAAGTTTCAAAACACGTTGCTGTGTTTGTTTTGCTTTGACACCTGACTAGAGAAATTATATTCCGTTATATATGGATATACTTTGTATATATAAATCTGACGTGCAAATAGCAGAGGCGAAAATTGATCAGCTGATCTAATTAATTTGAATAATAAACTAATTTCTCTAGCTAAGAATTGGCTCAGTTTTGAAAATATTTACTTTTCGTACGAAAATAATTTTTCAATATGTTTCTTACGATTTTTATTATTTCATAAGAAATATGAATACTTATTGTTAGTCGCGCTGAGCGACTTTTAGAATTGACATCTAATTTTACATAACTAAAATTATTAATGATTTAAAATATAACACTACAATATAATTATTTTTTTAAGTTATAAAGATAGGTATTTTATGCTTTATTTTGTCCGTAGTCAGAAAGGTAGCTGGAGAATACGTAATTTACGGTTAATTAAATTTCCAGGAAACTATCGTCGACCAGATTATCACATTAATTCAGCGCAGGTAAAAATGTCATTAAATAGAAAAAGGAAATACACGTGTAAAAGCGTTGCCGCAGCGCCACACGCTATTGCAATCATATATAACGCCCGGATAGAGTGACGGCGGTGCCCTTCGCACTCCAATTGCTCTGTACAATCATATATGCGGCGGTGCGATTACGTCACTAAATCGTGATCTGCATCCGCGAGAGCGCCGGACATGGCGCGTAGCATGTGAATGTCGATCGATTCCTCGCGCATATAAATGCCATTTGACGACTTAACATTTCATTGATTGATAATGACGAATAATAAAGTAATTTGGAAAACAAAGCGAAAATATTGAACAAAATTCTTCGTTTACAAATTTTTTATGAGATTAACATAATATTATGTTGTGTTTAATAACAAAACTCAAACGCGTTTTGGGTATCATATTTTTTGAGAATATAATAAAATATTTTAAATAATAAGATAATTAGAAACATATTTTTAGTAGAGTTAACAGCGTCTATTATATGCAGATCAATCAAATTCAATCATTAAACACTTCCTAACATCCACAGCCATTGTCTTTTGTTTAGAGGATCAAATAAAATTCAATAATGAAATGCTTCACAACATCCGGCTATCGTTTTTGAAGAGATGAAAACTTATTCTACAACTAACTTTAACAATTTTATAGATTCTGCATAAAAATACTTTGAATACTTTACATTGCTAGGATGTTTCAGAGGCCCTTACCACAAAAATTTTAGAACATAAAATATTCCTAAGTAAAATTCTTTCCAGTAGTTTGATAAATGTTTTAAAGTCTTCTAATTTAGCCTTTATATTATAAATTTTTCATAAATAACGCTATGAAAATTTCAGACACGTATAATAATATATTTTAACAATGAATTTTTATATACTAAATATACTTAAAAATTGAATATACTCTGAAAGTCTTGAAATTAAAATAAAAAATGGTAACTTTGATCGCAAAACCGTTTTACATAATATTCTCCCGTTCTCCACTATGTTTGTAATAAACAAATATTAAAACATAAATAAATATTTTTTTTTTCTTGCATTTCAATATGTTTTCAGATATTCAAGAAACGCTAGCTATAATATAGCTACCCCCGAAACTCTCTCTTACTCAAAGCGCGCTCCAGACTTCTTTCCAACTAGCGAACGCGTCGCACGCTACACTGTATAACAGAGTGTGTGTGTGTGTGTGTGTGTGTGTGTCTGTAAAGCTCGGGCGTGTGCATTGCTAACGAGGGCCACCGACCGCGCCGCAAAGGGATTATTGCTTAATGGGCGTGTAATTCCCTTCCGCGCGCGAAGCGGAATCAGAGCGGATTAGGCTGGGCTTTCTCTCTTCTCGTATATGCCTCGTCCCATCAGGGCCAGCAGCGGCGGTCGGTGAGTACGCGAAGAGGCAGTGGCCCTCGTTGCAAACGCGAGTAACGATTTTTTTAAGTTCGCGTTTACGCGGTGTATATATGCTTTATAATATTTGGAATGTCCCATATATGTCGCATATAGTCCGAAATCTAGTACGTATGTGCATTGTTTAATTGCAATGTGAAATAGACTGAGAAAGGTTTTTTATTTATTCAATCATCGTGAATTCGCAATGTAATAGATTTTGTTTATTTATTCAAGATTGCTCCATTTTCATTATTCAATGACTAACTTAAATCCATCACTATTATCAAGGTTGGATATCCGGTGATTTTAGATACGGGTTTTCTTGTCAGCGATTCTTTGCGAAAACTGGTATACCGTTTTTTTGGGGTCACAAATTACGAAATGTAGATCAAGTGGTTAAGATAAAAAGATCTAAATTGGCTTATCGCAAAGTTGATATTTTAGAGCAAGACGTTTTAGGATTGGGATTCGGTATCGAAATTCAAACATATATAATAAGCAATTTCAAAGCCTTTCAAAAATCTTAGATAAAATACGACGACAAAATAATATTTTAAAATATGAAAACGTAACATTGAAATCACATTCTTTCCGTTACAACTACTAAAATAACAAGGATACTTACACGATAAATAAGTAGAATATAACATATGTTTTCTAAGTAATATTTTATCTTTGATTTGTAAAAACGAAGCTTGGTTCGGAAAAATGTGTATATATCTAAATACTTACAAAATAAATTTTAAATAACGCAAAAATAACTCTTGATGAGAACAATGAATTAAAATTTGATGTTTTTTCTCTTAAAAAAATAAATATTGAGGACTCTCATTAACTCTAATGAACAGTAAACAGAATTCTAGTAAATATAATAAGTATACATTTTCGCGCATTTTACATAGAAAAATAAGCTAGCTTTCACGTTTTATAAGAAAAAGAAAATAAACGAACGTGAATTTAACGTGAGCTTTATTAAAAGTAGCTGAAGAAAAATTTCATAAGTTCCGTACCGATAATGTACGGAAAAGTAGGTCAGTCAGGCACAGAATTAACTTACTCTATTTAAAAGAATCTGACTAATACACCTGATAAAAGTTTGATGTTAAAACGCAGATGCCTTTAAGGTAGCATGAGCGGTGAGTGCCGTATCAAGCTGGGGGCCCCGAGAAGGGCTTTCTGATTTTGCTAAATTTTATGATTAAATTTTAATAAGAAACATGTATTTTTATTTCAAAACACGTTGATATATAAACTATGCCTATTAAATATAAACTAAAAAGAAAATTAGAATTTTTTTTCTCGTTTTACATCGGGTGCTGTTATAATTCACACTCCTGATGTATATATATATATATATATGCACTTCAGTCGCTATTATTTATTTATTTTTATCGGCAACCCATTATTATTTTTATACTGACCGAATCCTTATAATAAATACTATAACCACCTCCTTTTTTGCTAAGAAATAGTATTTTATAATAAAGCGATGAATTAATCAGCAAGAAAAATAGACGTGGCTATAAGCTCCATGTAAAAATGTGCAATTTTGCAAATGTTTTTCTTAATAATTTGGTCGGCGACCTTATGGTTTCTTGGCAGCTATGAAAAGTTTAAGAATACTTTTCAATCAGGTTTTCAAATTGATTTAGTATTTTACAAAAGTCGCTCATGCTACCTTAATCAACTGTAATACACTCTTATAATAGCATTCAAAATAGAGTAAACATCTTTAACTAAGAGGAAGTTTAGTAAATAAAAAAGATGCGAAAGTAGGCAAACAAAATTTTAAGCGCTTAATATTTTTAAATTCTTTACGAAAGCGCGTGAATAATAATAAGATACAAAAACTAAGATTCTAAAACAATTTTTCAATCTTTATTATTTACATTTTAATTTAATTTTCAAATACTTTCCGTGACAAAAAACTTTTCTATTAGCTAAAAACTTTCAACATATTCAAAGTCTTAAATAAAATGAAATACCATTAAATTTAAATTATTAAATATCCTAAGGCTCTTCTATACTCGCCTTCGGAGCGCGCAGGCGCTCATTGATTTATTTTTTTCAACACGACTACACAAAAGAGGAATTTCATATCTTATTTTTAATGAAAATAATCATAACGTATTAGTTGACCGCCAAAAGATCAAGGATATTATGTTCAACATGCGAATCATCAGTAAATAAAAACGTTTACTTTCTTGAAACAATGGGAACGAATGAATGGACAGAAAGGGGGAGTCAGGTGTTAGGTGACTAACAAGTGTACTCTAACTACTTGGATTTCTTCTTGCTCAGCAGGTACGTTTTCCCTTTCATAATTAGCATTTTAAATAAAAGAATTAATGGTTTTAATTTCTTTTTTATGTCGGTTCAATACTTTGATTGGTGTATTTTAATTAGAATTGTATTTAACGTGTGCCTTTCTATAATAACTTTTTATTTTACGGATTATTAACAATATTTGTGAATATATTACAATGCCATAAGTAAAAGAACTTTGAATAAACGTTATTATTTGCTTCACAAATCATTTATTTTCGATTCAGTAAAATTCAATTTATTATTTATTGTATCGGTAGATATTTCAGGTACTTCTCTACCTCCTAAATATATTTATAAAACTCTGTTAATTACTTTTAGCCTTATTATGATTATTATTATTATTATTATTATTATTATTATTAATATTATTATTATGATTACTATTATTATTAATTCAATTAAGTGGAGTAAAAAAGGCATAAACGTTTGTGTATGCGTTTACTGTACTATAAGTGGCACAATAGCGTTAATAACTTACGTTTGAGTTTACAACATACACGCACATAAAATTATTCCAAATTATTTATTATATTTGAATAAACTTACCTCGCCAATTAATAATTAAACATAACCTCACACCGTCTAAGCTTTACCCTTTCCCAATCAATAATTATTATTATTCATCGCGTTATTCTTTCCTCATCACAGTTCCGCTGACTATTTAATATTTGGCACGTGGAAATATCGATTTGTTAATTACACATCGAGACCTGCGGCACTCGCCCCTGGGACAAGTCAGGCGCACACTCGACGCTCGGATAATCGAACCAAATGCAATGCTTCATTGACTTTTTCTGTGCGGCGCTCGTGCCGATGGCATGTTATCCACCGACGTATTTCCCACCGAGAGTGCCATGTGTATAAATTGCATAATAGATTTTTTACACCCTCGGGGATTCAATAGTTGGCCGATAAATCTCAATTGTAACGGTCGGCAAGGTGGCAAAACTCCCTCGCGGTAAAAGATTGCTCGAGTTCAAAGTTGCATTCCCATACAAATGTGAGTTGTTGTGCATATTTTTAATAATCATACAGATACGTCGTCAGTCTATTATATTTTCTAAATTTTATCAATATATAAACCGTATATGATTAAAAGAATATCTCGCGTCACTTCTCCACGCATTTCAGGAAAAATTCAAATAAATCACTACCGGACGTTTAAAACTATCTTCGCCTACTTACACCGCGAGCATACAACGCAATCCGTTCACACTCCTCGCTACTACGAGCTACAAAGCGTCTAGTCATTAATCCATCTATTACACAAAAAAAGACATTCCTATAACGCCTCGACGCCTCATCGCATATTAACGCACGTCAAAGCCGCGGTGGAAAATCTGCAAGACATGCACGCGACGACGCGGCGTCTACCATCAGCGATAAATCATTCTCTCTCCCTCCTCCTTCTCCCCCACGCATCCGATTACGCAACAGAGCCGTTGATTGTACAACGAACTCGCGCGGCACTCGTTGAAATCGGACCGCGCGAGCTATAGGAGCAATTTTCGCGCGCACACGCCTCTAATCGCCTATTTCCACGTAGGTGCATTATGGCTTGGCGTATATGGACAGATCGGAGATTCGAAAGCTGCGAGGCGATTGCTGCACACGCGTTTACGATGCGAAAGTCAACTGTATAACGTGAGAGTCTGTGCCGAGTGGATTATGACGGCAGTTTGTCGGATCGGGTTGACTATTAAAAAAATGTGAATTTGGGTTTTATTTGCCGTGTTCGTATGCGCTTTCATTGATTTTTTTCTGTTATAGAATTCCAAGAATTTTTTAAGAATATATTCAAGTGTGAATCATAAAAAAAAACTACTAGACAATATCTTTTTATACCTAAACTATCATTAATTATTTCTAAGAAAATTTTAATACAGTTCTCTCCTTGTATTACACTACAATTTTTTTTGAAAAAAAAATTATTCCAATAATAAGTATCCGTATTTACTGTACAAAACACCTTGTTTTTTAGTAATTATTTTTATAATTTGTTTACCAAGAGACCTTTTGACTTTCACATCGTAAATCTATTCTCTGCACTATCTACCATACGCACATAAAACGTTACGATATAAACGTCAATTTACCCGTCAAAATTACCCAAAATTCTATCGAACACACGATTCAGTCTCATTCCATCCATAATGCATCCACAACGAGTTTGAATAATAGCGCACCTGAAACTCACTTCGTCGAAAGATCCTGTCTCTTTTTCCATCAGCGCACTAACAGTGCGCACTCGGTGTGCATCGAGTAAGTAAGGTATACACGCAGCTAGTATTTACGAATGCGGAAAAATGCACGGCGACGGGAGGCGCGAATTACGTAATACCGAGGTCAGGTACCAATTGTATCGACAGGTATATTATCGAAGCCACGGCCTACGCGTATAAGTGCGCCGTTTCCTCTGCGTAGGCTTTCTTGCGACAGAAGAAGACAATACTGGTCTTTATGAAGAAAAAAAAAAGACGATTTGAAGGTTCTCTTCATTACGTCGTTGAAAATAATCAAGTGTATTTGAAGTAGCTCTAAGGTAATTGTGGGGAATATTCGCCTTGTACGAAAAGATTCTATGTCCCGGTACTGTTTTGGTTGGTTCAATAAACAAGTGATAAGAATGATAACGTCAATTGGAACTCTATATAAACAAAATAGTTACTTACTGAAGTCTTATTCGAAGGCGAGAGCAGAATGGTCGTACTGAATTTATACCTATATATACCCGATACAATAAAATATGTGAATATATACATTATTTTATTAATATTATTAATTAAAAGTATTTATTTATTTACCTATCCAAATGACTCTCTATAGATAATCTAGTTTTCGTATCAATATATAAACTGAATTTTAGATGAGCATAAAGTAAAGATTGAGTATTTACTCGAATATAAAATCGTTATTGTTCTGTCTGTACTAATGATGTACGATAGTTAGAAACAACAATTAAGATATTAAAAATAATAATTAATTACTGGATAAATAATATTTATCGTATACAAATTCATTCGAGCAATTTCACAGTTCATAAATATATATTTGCAATAATTGTTCTACTTCACAATCGATTGACCAATGTTATACACTAGCTCCATATATATTTCCAATTATGTTGACTAAACGAGCGCGCAATGCACTGCGCTACCAGCCGAGCCATAAAACTAACTTACATCACTAAAACCTTCGGAAAATAAATGTTTCGATAGCCCCGCGACATTCAATTAATTACCGGGATAATACCCTCTTAACAGTCCCTCAGCACGAGAAACGTGTAGTAAGCGAGAGGAAGAGAAAGAGAGAGCACAGGGGCAAAACGAGGCCGAGAAGAAAAACGGCCGAGTCAAAGGTTGCTGCCATTGCTGCTGTCCCTCTCGAACTATACTCCACCCATACTACGACAACACAGAGGAAATTCGAAAAGCCCAAAGCTCGAGCGAGAGAGAGAGAGAGAGGAATACACACGCGTATGTATCAGATCGATATGGTAGTCCGGCCGTGGCGCGGCGATTCTTCGCATTCGATAAGATTGCACACGCTAACGTGGAATTAGTGTAGCGGGGAGGGCGTTTTCATATATATATATATAGCGCCACAGCTGCCCCCCCCCCCCTCTCCTTCCATCATATCATCGAACCCCGTGAAATTTATCGCCCCACGATTAAGGGACATTGTTGCGAGCTCGAGTTCGAGTTACCCTCTCTCTCTCTCTCTCTCTCTCTTGTTCTCGCGTGACGGGAGCGCGATCCGAAGGATGCGGATGAGATCGATATATGACGAGGGGTAGGAGTTTCACAGGGGAGCTTGATGCTTCGATGGTAAATAGCAGGACGACGTTTACCTGCAGGTGCGCGAAAATTGAATTATTTTTTTATCAAATGAAAAATCAAACGACTAAAATTGAAATGTTTTAATATTATGTTTATTATAGAAACAATAATAAGTATGGGAAAGTAGCGTAAGAAACGTGGTGGAAGGATTTTAGTACGTCGAATATTATTTCAGCGCTCCCCTCAAAGCTCGCCGTAGTGAAAACAATGTTTACGTCGTCCCGTCAACATTCTCACGGCCAAAAAAGAAAATAATTCGAGCACCGGAGCAGCTCTCCTCGCTTTCCCGCAACTCACCCCTCCCCAACTGTT
The DNA here is from genome assembly GCA_035583055.1 of Torymus tubicola. Lineage (NCBI taxonomy): Eukaryota > Metazoa > Arthropoda > Insecta > Hymenoptera > Torymidae > Torymus > Torymus tubicola. Next base: position 25,571,125 of record JAWWEQ010000055.1, read on the forward strand.
TATTCGAGCGCTATATATCTACCGTTTTTCCAAGGCGAGCTTGGTGTGTAGGCCAGTGGCAACGTCGAGGCGAGGACACGCGACTACTACTACTACTGTGTTTTTAAAAGCCACAATCGGATCAAGAGATTCGTTACGCGCGCGCGCGCGCGTTTCTCTCTCTATTTGCGCTCTTGGTCTTGTTACGCGACGACGTTGTCGTCGTTCGTGTGTAATATAATTTCGAGGGAAGAGCATTAGCATCGGTTTAGTTTCCTTTTTCGCGGATCGGACCATAAAGTGGGTCAAAGCCTCCCTGCGCTCGGCAGATATTCGCTTCTTTGCCCCGGTACAGCCGCTGCTCGTTCGCATGCTCTTTATGTACTTACTTTCTTCTTCTCCTTGTGGTGTAGCACGACGAGACGCTATGCGCGGGCGAGTTGTAATTGAAATCGACGACGAGAGCTGCGTGCACACTACTACTGCGTGCAGCTCTTTCTGTAGAGTTGGGAAGAGAGTTACCTTCAGCTGGGATGGAGCGTGGATCAAAATGGCTTAAGTGGATTATTTGCCTTTTCGCGCTTCACTTTAGGACTGACTCGTCTTTTTTTTCTCTCGACCCTCCGTGTATTTCTTTCTTTCTCTCGTTGTTTGCTTGCAATTGGGGCAAGTAATATTATAATGCAGTCGTCGTTTATCGTATGGTTTTTGTTGAACGAAAATGTTTTTCGGTACAATGAAAACTGTTAAATTAATTTGCATATACCAACATTTTAACGAAAATTTTTTAAGTCTTGAATGTATAATTTCTTTATGTAATCTCGTGAAAGTATAGAGCCGTTGCAAGTTTTACTTTGCATAATGTTCAGGAGAATTTTACCAAAAAAGTTTTACTTGCCATGTTTGCAGTATTAACGTAAAATTTTAATTTCGGCCAACTTTAAATGAACACACACACACGGTCGTATTTTAGTGTTGAAATTCTGTAAATTATGTTTTGATAATGCAAACTCCATTTATTTGCATTTCTTTATTTGAATTTCATTTGCAGTAATATATGTTTTTATTCTTTCCTCAGTATGGAAGATTTACGCATTAAAACTGCTCTGTCTAAAGTTGAATTATTAATAAAAATTGTTCGACCCAAGAAATCAGTGGAAAAAAACAATCAGTTTATTACTGCATAATATTTACTATTCTGTAGTAGTCGTTTAAAAACTATTGAGCAGCGTCACAATGAATTGGCATCGATTCTTTTCTAATGTTCCGACGCACAGTAGCTAAGATTAAAGATATTAAACGCAGTTAGCTTTTTAATTCTATGCAAATAATATATGTTCTTAATACAGTGAATCTTAGCGCTATTAAACCTAAAACTGTCATTGTTTACGTAGAAAGCATCATAGAGCACCATTTCCTTGCATTCCCATTACTCGTATCACGCAGTTTTATCAGAGTACGGCGACTGTTTTTTTCATTCGACATTAAAGCAAAGTCGAAAAAGAGTCGGGTTTGTGACGTTACGGATGCGCCTTGGCAAGAACGTCGAGAAGACCTTCACGTATATAGCGAGAGAAGCGCATATAGGGAGAAAGAGTGAGTGAGAAAGAGAGAGGAGAAAAAAGGCGAGTCGAGCAGAGCGCTATGTGTGTGTGTATCGCGTCACAGTATCGGATTGCAAAAAGGCCTTTGAGAGCAAGAGAGCACAAGTCGGCCGGCTGCTTCTACCGGGGACACGACGCACGAGCGTCAGCGAATTACGAAAAATTGAATGAGAGGAGAGAGAAAGAGGGAGGATGGAAGGATGCGAACGAAAATTCACGTGTGCGAGCGTGTCACGACTGGCATTTGTATGATGCGCTGCATTCTGTGTCGCGCGTACACATTGTCAGCTGGAGAAATGTTCTACTTTGCTGATATTGTCTCGACGTTATGCTCGTATTTAATGAATGCTGTTATTGGGTTATGGTTTTATTTTAAATGTTTAGTTAAACCAATTACTAGGTTGTTCAGAAAATTTTATGGGAAAACTTTGTTGTATAGATTTATGAATGCACTTTATATTTGTATATGAAGTAAAATAAAGTATTATTATTATTTAATTGCTAAGTACAAAGATACTTTAATGTATAAATATAGTTGTACAGAAAAATATACGACACGTGATCACGTACATATGGGTTTGATTAAACGTCATGATAAAAATGACATCGCAGCTATAGTCATTCATTATAAATGAAATCAAAATATAAGCATTAATATAGTCAGCTAAGACCATAGTATTTTAAAAATGCATAGTTGAATAATTGATGCTGCAGAAAATAGATAAGGAAAAAATGAAAAGTGTATTCCAAGGACTACGTGGTTAGCGTTGCTGAATAACACATTAGTACGTTCAGAATAGATTATAGACACTTTTAGTAAAAAATAGCGTACATCTAGTTGTGAATCGAGTTTCTTTCACCGATTACGTATATATTACCATCTTAATATATTTTATTGAAAGATAATTGGTAAAACTTTATACAATTTATCATTATAAAATGAACTGGTGTATTAAATAATATTCTATATATAAATTGAGCGATCGAAATTCGTTCGGTTTTCGAGTACTTTTGCGAGGTATATGTCGCTTTCTTGCAAGAATCTCGAGTCGATCTCGAAAAAGAGGGCGCCACTAGCGCACCAAATAACACTAGTAATTTATAATAGGAATACTTAATTATTGATCTAAAGTGATATCATAGTAAAGCAATATGAACAAATAAAGATTTTTCCTGAATCGTCTACTTATCACACCCATCTTTTTAATGGAAACGGAACTTACATCAACACAATACGTTCATGAATTAAAATTAATAAACTTGTATTGTGTACAGAGAAAAATCGAACGTAAAATAGTCATTGCAGTAAGCTACTGTCAACTACACGTAGTTATTAATTACTTTCAATATGTAAAAATTGTTCTGGATTTTGATACTATAATTTACCTAAATAATTTTAATGAAGAACTTTAAAAAGACATTGCACACTGGATGGCGTTCCCATCGGTGTTAGAAGCAATTTTAAAGAAAATTTAGAAAAAAGTCCTCAAAATAAAAGCATACTAAACATTCGAATAAAACCCTCATATTTTTCACACTATTTAACAATTGAATAGTTGAAATGTAAGTGCGACATTCAAAACACTACATAATTCAAAGCTCAACAAGAGATGCGGAACTGTAACTCCGCTATACGAATCCATTAAATAAATAATGTCGAACGCAGCAATAGCAGGAACGAAAGCATCATCATCTCGAAAATGCGAAACGTGCGTGTGATGCATATATATATGCACTGGCAAATCCACACACATACACATCTGTGGATACGAACTGAACTGGTGAACTCGTTCCTTCGCAAAGACGCGATTGAACTAATCAGAAAGCAAGAGCGTGTGCGTGAGGGTACCGCCGATATATCGATTCGACCGACTCCGAATTCAACGCGGCCCGATAATGCCACGCGCAACTGTGTCATCTCCGTATACGCACACTGCACAAAACTGGGCGAGTTGGAGAGAGGGGAGAAAGAGAGAGAGAGAGAATGCCGCAGTTCTGCCACTGCTGCTACTACTGCCGCTGCTGCAGCGATAATTTTGCGTCGTCTCGTTCGGAATATCTTTCACGGCAGATGTATATATGGCTGTGTGTATACGCAAGAAAAGAGAAAGAGGAAAACCACGTACCTTGGATTACGATGAATTATACAGAACGCGTGTGTGCGCGTTTGCAGCATCATATGTGTTTGTTCTATTTTTCTGGCGGAGTGGAAACTTTCGAATTTCATATTTTCGTGTATGAATAATAAAAGTTTAAAGCATTTTTGACATTTGCAATCTTCCCGTGGGCGGATTTTTAATGCTTGCAACGGGGGTAACAATTTCAAAAGAATTTTTAGATAAAAATCTACCATTTTTTTTTTAGAAAGTATTAAATTTGAAGAGATCTTTTTATTTTTATTATTTTCATTAACATAGTTTATCAATATTATAGTCAATAAATGGCATTGATGAGGCCTATATAATAAATTTCGGCGAACTCAGTAGAACAATGAAGTTTTCTCGTCTCTTCCATACTCGAGGTCTCTTGACTTTTTACTCTACCGTGAAGCACGAGGCAGTGAGTAGGTCTCCCCATACGGGTATTATATACGAGTAGCTACCGTGTAATCTTTGTTTACAGTGCCGCGACATAAATTCCGCTTCGGGAAACAATGACGCGCGCATATAACGCTCCGGAATAAACTGTCGGTGTATTATTATCATCATCGTTCGTTTCATAATGAGAGACAGTCGTCGTCCGCCGTTCGATAATAAGAGAAATATACCGACGCAGAAGTTAAATAATTTTAGTGGTTTATCAAGCATTTTATTAACCCTTACATCATGCGCATTTATTGGGGGAAGTAAATCTTGCTTAAATGGCATACCCACGTAATCTGACTCGAAAATTTTTGATAGCCAACTCCAAGCATGCATCAAAGCAATAATTTAGTATATATATAGCGCGCAGCTGCAACAGTAATAAATTTACGAACGCGAAAAAGCTGATATTGCAGTTGAATAGTGAAATATATTAGCGCGTATATTATTAATTTATTAGTTTTTAATAAAGTGAAAATGAAACTAAACGTAAAATTTATGTCGAAATAATTTTTTTTTCATCTTTCAGCAAACCTTGTGAGAGCACATAATTTAATTGCTCCCAAAGCGATAAATAAAGAAAGGCGACTTTCAAAGGTATCGTGCAATCAATTTTTTCGAACTTTACATATCGAGCGTGTGCCAGCAGCTCGTGTTTATTTTCCCACTTCCGCGCAAGTTTTTGAACCAACGTTACCTGCACCGTTTTCACCGCTGCGCGCGCGCGCTGGCGAGGGAGCACTCACGGTGGTTTTTCCGTTTAAACTGATTATAAATTCGCTGGCCGTCGGTAAATTTACGCTCTATGGCGAGCACACTTTACTTGTGCAGGAAAAATAAATTCACGCTCGAGTGAACCTAAACGTGCGCGTGTAGAATGAGGCGGCGAATAAATTTTAGCGCATGATATATGACACCGGGTTTCTTTCTCTTTTAGAATCATAGTATTTACGCATAGACGTCAAAGTTCAGAAAATTCCTTTTATTGTGTGTTTCGGTCATTTTTGGGCATGTGTATACGTATGGCGATAGACAGTCTAATCGAAGGTGTAACGAGTTTATGGTGAAATGCGAATACGTTTTCGGGGAATTCAATTAAAGTTACTATATAACATACTCGAAGAGTATAATATTGAGCCATTATAGCTTATCATTCAAAATAGGAACAAAAGCTTTTTTGTATATAGTAGATTTATTTTAATACAAAAAGAAGCCAATGTATAGAATGAAAATTACAATCAGCGGTAAATTAATTATTGTTTTGTCACACAGGAAATCCATATGGCGGATTTTCAGCGTAAGTATAATCGACACGTGACCTATAAAATATCTCCGTAAGATAAGCCAATTACATGTATATCTTTGATGAATTTAATTTAGGTGTTTTTTAATCTCGATTTATCAAGTTGTTTGTTATTATTATTGAATTTGCTTTACTACTTCAACTATTGATCGAGCGTTCGATGGGTGAAATTCCAAATAAAATATATTATTAACTGAGCCACATTGATACTTGTATTCAATAGCTTTTTCTACGAATTTTAATATCGTTTAATAAAGAAAGGGAATTTTCAGTAATAAACCTCGTAATTAAAATATATTGTATTGCGCACACTGATTGAACGACCTATTTTGGATTTTTGTTAATAAAAAAAATTCCAATGCATAGATTGTTTCTCACACCAAACATCCGTGTCAACTATATCCTATTAAAAAACCGAGTTGAAAAAAGTTTTTTTAATAAAAAAAAAAAAAAGTTGAAAATTATCCATAATACACACTGGCACAACAACATACTAATTATTCCCATATCGGCCGGTAATTCCAATTAAGCAACAAAAGCCCGTGACTCGAGCGCGCACACAATCTCGTAACACTCTTGAGAAAGGTCGTGGCGCTCGAAAAAGAGGCGACACAATACCTCGGAATCCTCCTCGCCCCATCCGGCATAGTCGTATAGAAAGGAGGAAAGGACGAGACAAACGTGAAAAGCTCACGGGGCGAAAGCAGCAGTAGCAGCAGTAGCAGCTCGCACGATCGAAAACCAGCGACGTGCGCGCGCGCGCGCGCGGCTTGTCTCTCTCGAGAATTCCGACGGCGCGCCGTCACAAGTGGCCCCTTCGCCGTGAGCGCGCGAACAAAAAGCGCCGGTAGCACAGCCTGTGCACTATGTATGTGTGTGCGTGCTATCAATGCGCGCCCGCCCGAGTATATTATCGATCCTCGCCCTCGACTAATTTTATCCTTGCACACAGCCTCTGCGCGCCTGTCGCTCGCCCGCGCATCACAGATGCCTTCGTGTAGCTTGCTCACAGTCTTTCCCTTCCGGCCTGCAACCCTGTCTATTGTCAGCTGGGCCTTTTGCCCGTAAAGGTATATAGAGCTGCGCGACCATTTGTTTATTATACGGGTAAGGGTATTGTGTCGTGCCGTGCTGCAAAGGAAGAGAAAGAGAGAAAGCGAAATGACGTTTGCTAAAATATAGTTTTAATTTTTCATTCGCTCCGCTCGAGTTGGAAGGCTTTTTGGAGGTAATGTAACTTACTTGAATTACAGGACTTTTACACATACTAATCGTCTTGACAAGGCGTTCTATTCTTTACGTATTTGCTAATTTAAGAGGTTTTAGGTTCAAACAGAGGTAGCTTTGAGAATGCGTTTTGACTCATAAAGACGTCATTAATAAATGAAAAGGCTATGATTTATACTTAAATTTTTTGTAAGGATACGCAAAGAATTCATGAATAAAATTAATTTATTTTAATAGATGAAATATTATTTTTTTTTCTATTTACTAAAAGAGGTCAAATGAAAATTACCGTTAAATATAAAAAGTTTCAGTTTGAGAAAGAACATTCGTTACTGACTTAATAAAGTACCTTTTAATTGCACCTGTGAAATGATCAATATTATCTTTAAATTAACATTTCTATTGTACTCCCTAACTCTACAGAGACTAAACCTACAATTTAAGTTAAAAATAAGGTCTTTTACATTTGAAAAAATCAACAAAGCTCATGCTTTTTATAAAAGCATCACTAAAGCACCATACTGACAATAAGGGTTTAAATGAATATAAATATTAAAGCTCGAAAAGAAAAAAATCGCATCAACTTAGGATAAGAAGCTGTGTATACATTTTTTTACAGATCCTTTGTGTAGGTGTCTTTATACATTATTAAAGTTAAGCTTTAAGAAAACATTTGGCAAGAGGGTCAAACAAAGATGCCTATAAAAAGATCCGTAACACTGAACCTCCAACATTTTCGCGCGTGTCGTCGTCGTCGCTCGCGTCAAAATGTACGGAGCATCAGCAGCAACTGTACTTAGGTACGAACACACACTCGTCACCGCAGATTCTCCGGGCCAGTCGGTCGAAGACGACGGCTACTACTTTCCGAGAATTGTCCAGCGGACAACAATTTTGCTCGCGGACTTTCGCGCAACGAACTATACTAATAACCGCGCCTGCGCTCGCTTCAGCGCTAGATATATATATATGTATGTGTGGAAGTGCTATTTTTGACGCGGACGACGCGAAAGCGAGGATCAGTCAGAAGTGCCGGTATATAACGCGTGCCACTGTCGCGCGGCCGAAAGAGGATCGTTTTCTCACACTGTGTGTGTGTGTGTATAAATATATAGGCTACCTCTATCTCTAATTACAGAATGGATATCAAACTCTTATTAAATGATGCAGAGTGATAAACTAAACGAATGCATATTAAACATTCTTTTAACTTTAATAGCTCAAATATATGTAGTAGAAAAATAGTTATAGGTAAAATGGATGATTGAGCGATTAAAATATTTTCGTAAAATCTGTGTTTACATAGATTACTAAAACCATCGCAGTTTTCTTATACTTTTAGTATTTTGCTTTACCGTTATTTAAGTAGTAAAATTTTTATTTTTACAACATTTTTACATTTATGATCAATATTTATCGCCCAAACTATTACAATACTAGTATACTGATAGAAAAATATAGGGAAAAATTCCCATGTTATCTAGTAATTTGGCAAAATCAATCTCTAAAATACAAACCTTTTCCATGGAAATATAGTAATTTTTACTATTTTTCAAAATAAAAATTTGTATTTGTAATTGATATTGCCAAATTATTAGAAAAGCTAGAAATTTTTCTCTACATTTTTTTATCAGTGTATGACACTTTGGATTGTTTTAAGTTAGGTTGAACGCTAATTGTTCTATCCTGATCATGTTTCTATTTTTATACTAATCAATGTTGTACTAATGATTTATGCTATATTTAGAAGTATCAAATCAATTAGGGTCTGGGCGAAAACGTCTAAATGGAAAAAAAAAACTAAAAACCCAACCCATTTTAACTCTAAATATAAATATATTCTGAAAATAGTCAATGTTTATTGCGATTCAAAAAATAGAAGAAATTATCAGAAGAAACTACATCCCTAAAATATATATACTATAGCTTGACGAATTATTTAATTGTTAAATTGAGAAAGAGCGAAATAGAGAGTCTCGTCATCCGCATCGATTTCCAGTGATAAAATGATTGGTGTTAGCTCGGATCGGGGGAAGCGATAAGATGTCGCAGCGTCGACATGCGCCAAATACGACAGCAGCGCAAGTATACCTATTTATTCGTCGCGTCGGAGATGGTCAAACGATATTCGACGCTATACACTTTCACGCGCTGGACGAAACATACAAAAACACGCCCGAGAGTGAGAGAGAGAGAGCAAGAGACGAGAGAGGGGAAATAATAGTCTAACGAATTGTCCGAGCTAATTCAGTGCGCTGGGTGAGTTTACAGGCCCGCGCACCGATCGCATCGTCATCTCGACTTTCCTTTATTACATCCGTTCAAGCGCGCGCGCCCGCGCCAGTATATGTACAGAGAGCGAGAGAGGGAGAGGCTCGCTGCATAATTGCATTTCGCCCGATATTCGACGACCCTCTGCAACGTTTGGCCTGCTTCGCATAATGGTTTTAGCGCGGAAATCATTGAGGAAAAACGACGAACGAAATTGTGGTTTTTTCTGGCTGAATGAGTTTGTCCTAGGGTCAAGTGCAATAATATAGAGTGCACGAAATATTGATAAAACTGGGTTATTTATACGATATGGCAGATGTGTTCAAGGTACAATGAGAAGAATTAATGAAATTTCATAAGTTTTTCGATATTGTTGTTAATTTTTTAAGGTCAAAAATTATATTGCAGATAACAACTTTTTTTATTTTTTTTTTAAAAAGATCATTTGAAATTTTTTTTTATTGATGATTTTATCGCGTTAACGTAAGCATAATGAATTGACAAGTTTTTTAAATTCAAACAGTTTTAACGGCAATGGTTAGTTCACTATATAATTAACACATAGATATGGAAAATTGTTTTTTTTTTCGATTTCATTTAAAATTTTTATTGTGAAAAATATTTTTTATCTAAAATTCTTCTGCTATAAGAATATAAATGAAAAACTATATTCCAAAACTTATCAGTAGAATATAACAGTACATCACGCCGATACAAAAGTAACTCCGAACTCGAAAGCTTGCTAATAATTAAAAAAACATTACCTTGAAATATTTATTATTCAATTTCTATTAGTATTCAATCCTTGTATTGCAAATAAAAACTAAGAAATAAAAAAACTGCTGGTAGCAATACTAACAAGACTAGAGATACATTTGTTGATATAATTTACAATTCTGAGAAAATATCTTTAGTTTATAATAAAAAATAATAACAAATCAGAAAAATTAGTTAAATTGCAAAATTAGAAGAATTTGGCTCACATAGTTATCAGTTATAGGAAAAATTTGATATTAACTTAAAAAGAAATTTAATTAGATATTTTATTATTTAATGATTAAGAATTAGCTTTAAAGTGAATAATTTCTGTTATTGATTCTGTAAAATGTCTGTGATAACTGATTTGATTAGCAGATAACACTTCTAAAATCTATTAAGACTGGATATTGATTTATGTGAAGGTGTCTCAACTTTAGCAGCCATAGACAAGAATTTGTATTTTATTTGTATACAATAAAAAAATGACCTACTTTTTGTAGCAATAATTGACTACCTATAAAATACTTCATTTTATACAACTACAATAAAAACAGGTATAGTAAAACTTTTATTTTAGTTTTCTTACAGTATAAAGATATCTTTGAGCTTCTGTCACATTTACAATCAGTGATTAGATATGAATATAATTTTTAAAGTTAAAGTTACTATTAAAAAGTTTATAGTATATAGATATTATTGAGCTTACATACAGTTACACAAATAGTTATAAATATTACTTGTATAATTTGTTTTTCTTTATTTATTTTAGGCATTCAATTAAATAGATCTTTGGTGTCTTTTTTTGTTGTACATCTAATAAGTAAATTTAAGAATGATTGTAGAGGCACAGACAAATGGATAAGTGTGCATGATTCATAAGATTAATAAATAAAATCTTCTGATAATAGATCTTGATAAAATAAAACTAACATCCAGCTATGAGTTTGTATATTTAAAGTTTACAACAATAAATTAAAATAATTTTTCATTTTGATGTTATTTTATATTTGAAAACATTAAATATATACAAAAACATGATAAGAATTCATAATATTGTGTGTTATAAAATTTCAAATATAGAAAATCAAATTCAAATAACAACATACAAAAGCTTCTTTAACAAACTAATTAAAATTTCATATTCAATTAATGAAATCCATTTATTGAAATTTTACCTGAGGAATGTTAGCATCCAGTTGTCGATTGAGAGCATCTCTTTCCTTTTCAAGTTCTTGTAATCTGGATTCAGCCTCTTGGAGACGTTCTTGACTGTCCCTAAGCGAGTCCATAAGTTTATCTCGCTCATCAAGCACTGAAACCATGAGGTGCTCAAAGTTAGCATCCTCACCGGAGAACTGAGAACTCCGTTGACTGATACTGTCCTCCACAATGGTCGGCATCACGTCGCACATCATATTCCACATTTTGTTCTGGACTTAACACACTTAAATCAAAGCCTTCTTTCGACTTATCACAAAGTTAACACACAAACAGTTCTTTTATTGAAGCAACACCTCGTCAAATCACAAACTTTTCTACCTATATCAACTAAGCATCTGCTATTCAGTGCCTGGATGTAGAATCATTTCTTAGATTTTGGAGACTGCTCTGACAGAAAGCTCTGTTGATGATTTGTCCTCACTTTGTTTTTTGTGTTTAATAGAGTGCAGAAGTATATCCTCATTCTCACCTCTGCATTTGATGTAACTTCCTATTGAAAACATTTTAAATTATAAATAAATGAAATTGGAGAGGGGATTACTTCAATTTTTTTCAAAACTTTTATGATTTTATATAATATTTTATTATAATATTTATTTCTTGTGAAATTTATAAATATACCAAAATTAGTTTGCACATGGATTTAATAATTTCCAAGAAGTATGAATAATTTTAATTTTTATGAAGTAAAGAATGCTAAAAAGCTATGAATCACTTATGAGTCATGTGCTTCTCATTCTGCCAAATACAATTGATGAGTTATTATTTTATTTGTAAGATAAATTTTAATTGATTCAAAATAAAAAAAAGTATAAAATCCAATAAATATGAATTGTGTATAAATTGGAGATGTTATATATTTAAATAGAAAAAAAGAGTTATCTATTTTATGTAACAACATATGTTTAATGATTTTTAAATATAAGCAGAAAAAGTATTTTAAAAACAAAAATTTTAAAATGAATGTTTTTATTGCTAAGAATCAGTAATATACGAGGATGCTTCCAAGGAGTCGATTTCACTTTAGCCAAATGACTTTACGCAACTAGTGCTGACTATTCAGGTACACGAATAGAGCTTCACATTCCCATGTTCCTTATCATGTACTCAAATGCCACTCGAACTTCTCCATTCCAATCTCAATTGCTGAGCTCCTTTTAGCTTGGAGATTTACATGGAACTCGCAGACAAGCATAGCCATTGCCATCGACTCCTGGGCATAGCAGCCCCCCTATAGTTGACTCTCTCTCTCTCTCTGCCTCTGTCACTCACCGTGCAGGAAGGTGAACCCGACGGATGGGGCAGGTTCTCCCCGGCTGCCTCCTCGCGAACGCCTCCCCGAGGAGGTGTCTTGTGTGTGGGTGCTGCGTGGCCGGGCAGGCGGCGGGTGCGCCTCCTCAGCTCTGGGCCGGGCGAACAGTGGTGCGGGCCTCGTCGGCCGGGACCGGCCGCGCCGCTCGGCGGCGAGCCCTCGACGTCCGGGGGCCAGGAAGTGCGGCGACGTTACCCTCGCCCTCCATGGCACAGTGTCAGTCAGTCTCGCTCGCTTGCGGCGGCTTTCCTCGCTCTCACTCGCTCACTCTAGCCGCTAGCAGCTCTCCGCTCGACGATCAATCGACGTCGCTCCTTCTCTCTCTCTCGCGCTCGCTCGCTCGCTCCCGTGCCTCGTCGGCCCTCCCTCTCGCGCGCGCCGTGGCTAGGTATAGGTGTGCGGTCGGCGGCGGTGGCGGCTCTCGCCCCCCTGTGGAAGGGCTCGCACCGGTGCCGTGTCTCCCCGTCCGCTGGCCCTCCTCGGCTCAAGGGACGCCGCCGCTGGAGCTCTTCAGCTGGCTGGCGGCTATTCGCACCTTTATTACATCTGTACAACACACGGGGGCAGAGCACACACGGCACACACACGGGCGCGCGTCGCCCAGGCGGCGGGGCGGGCGGCACACACTCGCGACACACAGATACGCGACAGACACGCGCGGCGGCTTTTCGATCGTAGGTGGCGGCGGCGGCGGCACGCGCCGAGTGCGGCTGTGAGAGAGGACACCTTCCGCTCCCTCTCGCGCGTCGGCCCCCCGCAGCTGCACCGCGCCGATGGAGAGTTCGTCCTGGATGCCCCGCCGGTGGCGGACGGTCGAGCACTTGCTCCCGCGCACGGCCGCGAGGAACGCGAGGTTAGCTCTCTTTGTCGGAGCTGACGACTTCGCGGGGAGGTGTGCAGAAGACGACGGCGGCAGCGGCGACGCGTGCTTATCGCGCACTCGCGGGAGGTTAGCTCCTCTCCCTGGCTCGCGGGGACGGCGGAGCTCAACTGCCTCGGCGACTACTCTGTCTGTGCTGCGCCGCCCAGTTGCGCTGCTAGCGGGAGGAGAGCAGGAGAGAGAGAGAGAACGACGGAATTGTGGCGCCCCGACGGCCATGTTGCGGCCGCCCGGTACTTACCTATTATATACGTGATCGTCCGCTGCCTGTACGGTGTGCGTCCGATGATGATTAGATTGCAGGGGAACGGGAGCGTCGAGACGGTGATAAGACCAGTATCGTGACCTGCGGGCCGCGCTTTACTTGGCTTGCGCGTCCGGAGGGAGTTTTTGAAAGGTCGGCTCATATTTCAATTCGTTAATATAGGCATAGTAAGTATCTACAAAGTGAAATAATGTACTACGAAAAAATTTCATTGAATGTTGCCATGATTTTTTTATAAGTAGCGATTTTTTGCGAAAAAACATAAAGATCATCTGCACTGAATTATTAAAATTCGTACAAGACAAGAATTAAATACTTAGCAAAGAAAACATTTCGTTGAACTTAAGTTCAACGAATAATAATTATTATAAAAAACAATATTATTACAAAGGAGTTAATAATATACTTTTTTATATCAGAAAATTAAAAAAAAATTAATTTTAACTTATGAAGTTGTTATGACATTGAAATAGATGGAAGAAAGTATTGAACAATATATTATTATTTATACAAAAAATTGGAAGAATTCACAACAACATGATAATATTATTGCATTTGCTATATGCATTCGGAAAACCCCAGTTTTTCATCTTTTAATATTTTGATAAACAGGGGAGATAATATTACGCATCCTTTGTTTATAAATTTACATAAATGGCCTGCTTAAATCTGACCTCGTTTAGTCCGAGCCACGACGCTGCGTGAACGAAATAAAAGTGTATGAATGGACCTTAGCCAAAGTCGATACGGCATTTTCTACTTCTCTGATGATTTATTTTTCTGCATCAATGTGGCATACTTGGCTGTTTGACTGTGAAATTTTTTATATTTTTTAGAAAGGGAAAATTCAAAGTTACTTGCCAAAACCGATGTTAGGTGATTCTCACGCATTTCGAAGATTTTCACAGGCGATTTATACCTCAGATAATAATTCTATATACTTATCAATGAAACCTTACAAAAAGGATATCATCACTATATATACAATAAGATAAAACAAAATTGTATTCACTCCTGTTGACTAGTAGGCCTAATGAAGCTTTTAATTATGACACGTAAAAATTAGTATAATATATAGTTGTAATTACAATCCAATTCCCAGGTCAAACATTTGTTTTGCAATAGTAAAATACTAAAAATAAGAACCAACACTTACAACAGCACTTTCATACGAGTTCTCCAAAAAATTTAATTTATAAATAATATGTTTAGCTTTTTATTTTAATTTACTGATAATGAAAGATTCTACTAAAAATGCCAATTATTCGACCCAGAAAAATAGACATCATAATTACAGACAAAAAATACAGATTCCCGTTCGAAAAGTGGCCAATTTGAATGAAGGTTGAAATATTCTCGAATAGAAATTGAAAAAGCAGATTATTAACGCCGAACATAAAATCATTCTGGTATAAATAAACACTCGACGAATTTCTTTTCTTTTTCTTACTCAACGAATGGGTGCACCATTCACGAGTTCGCGTCGAATACTAACACGATTTGCGAAACTGTGATGACAAATATCAAGATTTCCGAGTTTATAACAAAAATTAATGCTATTGGAACACAATTCATGGTAGTCGCACTAATTTTAGAATGATGTTTCCAATGAACTCATTTAAAAAACTAAAAATTATCGTCGGACCTTTTACAACTTCAACTTTTATCACTGCAAGTATTATTTTATACATATTCAAAGGCTTATATTAAAATAGAAAAAATATCGGTAAATTCTGAATTATAATTCTAAGTCTAGGAAAATTTGATCTAAACCGCAATAATATGCACTATCACATTTTTTTTAGAAACCGTCGATATTATAACATTTATATATTTTCTATAATACATATATAACTTTAAATAATATTAACTTTTGTTTATAAGTTTTTCGTCTTCTATTTCAAAATATTAAATCTAAAATGATTATATTTATGTTTAAAGTATTTATGGGCTAAAGAAATAAAAATAATTTATATATTAAAAAGTTTTTCTTCTCAAAATGTGTAAAAATTTTAATAACGTATTATCAAAACTTTTGTTGTCGGTAATTTATAAAGAAAGTAGTAAAAAAAGGTCAGGTTAGAATTGTACAGTGAGATGCCTAAAGAGAGCGGTACATCCCTCCGACGTAGTGTCACATGATAATGTACAGTTGTGACTTATACTTGCCTTCAGGACGCTACCGCGCCCTTTGATGTACATAATTGTCTAAATAGATGTTACAGAGATTGACTACAGTTTTTTTAATTAAATCTCACAAATTTATGATTAATGCAACATTATCGGAAAGTACATCAAAAAAATTTTAAAAATGAAAAGGAATTATATTTCTAGCGGGTTTCACCTTAATAATTAAAATGATTTTATTTTTGTCTAGTTTTTCAACTTAAATCTGTACTTGAATTATCGGCATGTACATCGAGAATCTAGGGTATACTTAAATTCATTGCTTATTGTAAAGATGTTAAAAAGTTTTTCTAAACATTTCTTTTATATTATTCTAACCGGTAAAGTAAAAAATCAGAAGAGTATATAATCAAAGGAAATTGATAAATAAGATGTTGATCAACTTCTAATTTCTTTTTCGAATTCCAATTTTTTTACATTAAAAGAATGTAAAATGCAAATATCTCATAGCTGCCAAAGTGGATTATTGTAACACCATATTCATCAGTATATTTCTCCTTTATAGATTTATACACATTGATAACAAACTTAAAGTGTCTATTTCCTTCGCATCAAGGACCTAATAAATTTTAAGAATGTATATAGAGCAGAATCGTGTCTACCATGCAAATCACTTTTCATCATGCATGCAGCATTAAACATTTGAGTTTTCTTGAATTTTATTGTTTTCTGTAAAACTCTTTTCTATATACAACTTTTATAGTTATAAACATGTTCGCTTATGGAAATTTAATTTTCTTTGAGAAAACGTTAAATAACCGAAATACGTAACTCAAAAATATAAAAAAGAGTTCCAGCAAAATTAATAATAATTTTTTAATTTTTTATCTACTATATAAGTCTAGAATAAACAATTCGATGTCGGTATTAAAAACCAGATTTACTTTCGTTCAGAATTAAAACAGAAAAGAGATGTTGTTTCTCAGTTCTTACTATATATATATATATATATATATATATACGTATAGTACTATATCCTCACTTGTATCCACCTCAAGCACCATATAGGAATATATAAATCGAAGAAATGCGCATCTATAATTCTTACCCAAACTCGAAGTACGGAAATTTTCGAAAAAAAGCGCGGACCGCCTGGGGATCGCCGGGAAAAATCTCATGAGCATCACACGCGTGCGCGCGGACGAATCAATAAGTGCGCGCTTTACCGGGGAAGGGGGAGATGCTGCTGCTCTCGGATGCTGCGCGCTGGGATAATAATCATCAGTGCTGGACCAGCAGTGCGCACACACGGCCATGAACGGCAACGCCATGAAGAGTCAACCGCATACCTGCCCACCCGAAGCCACCGGTAAGCCTGTTATTGTATTGTGAATTTTTATAGATTTGAAGAAAAAAAACCATAATATTTCTTTGATTTATAAGTTGTATGCGATTTTGCGGGGAGATACAGTTTTGGTTTCGGTAAGAGGGTATGCGCTGTATAGTGTTTGGTCTCCTTTCTAGAGCTTTCGGGGTTGCTCCGTGATGGAGGAGGCTGTGATTGCGCTCGTCGAACAGATGGCCTGGTGTAACTGAAGATAGCTCGCGCGTATTCGCTTCGAAAAAGATATCGGGGCGTGAGTCGCGGTGGTTTTTTGCTGATGGTCAGACTTAAACGTGATTCTTAGTCAAATTTATTAAGTATGTGGATTGCCAATTATTCTAACGCATAAGAGCAGTTAATGTTATATCATGGCCGATGTTATATAATTTACTCTGTTATTGATATGACATATTCCATTTTTACGAAATATTTAGTCTATATATATATATATAACCTTTAAATGTAGAAGTTTCAATATTGTTGTTAATTCATTTAAAGGTATTAAAAATAGTAGAAATCGAAAAAAGATCTTTCAACACTTTAATAGCTATTTTTGCGCACCTCACTATCAATAATATGTTATTTTAAAATATTTTATAATATTCGCTGGATATATTACATTAAAGAAAATACTTATATAAAGAAAATAAATTAATTTAGATGACATTTGCAGCGAAAAAATTATTTATGTAGTACTTACCTATGTATGGCATAATTTTGTTTGGTAGCATGTTCAAACTGTCCATTTTGTTATTTGTACTTAAGTATCTTATCGAGATGTTCGGTAAATTGAAAATTTTTTAATTTTATAAGAAAGAGTAAAACTTTGATTTTCTGTGGATAGTCTTTTCAAGAACCAGCTTTTCTGTGAAAAAATAAAGACTCAAGAAATATAACTTCCACTGAAAAACACGAAAATTTGAAAAAAAATTGTCTAACGTATTTAAAAGTTTCATGGGTTGTATTTGATGGTAATAAAGAGCTTCTAGACAGTCTTTACTTAATTATCCAGTTTTTAGTCCGACGCTAATGAGTATTATAATACTTTTGCGTGTTATCATGTTTATCGTGTTTCTATATCTAATCAATAAATCTTTGCAAAACTATTAAATGTAAACATAACATATTATACTTTACGAATAATACACTGATCATCGTGGCAGTTGATTGAATCAAAGTTTTATTTAAGTAATGGGTCTGACACAACGTTGAGTTTGCTACTTGTATTAAAATTTTTTTGCTTTTTTACTGTAACTGCAATTCTGTATAAATGATAAACGAACGTTCATTATTTATGCAATTAAATGACAGTGAAAAAATAATAACAAACAGATGCAAGCATAGAAATAATAATGATAGTAAATAGCATTAGTTGATAATCCTATACCTATAACCAAATTTAAAAAAAAAATTTAATAATTAAAAGATTTGCTTTAGTTAAGCGAAAAATCTGAAATAGGAAAATATTCTTTATACATTTTTCACTACTCATGTTTATCCAGCAATGATCGGCGAGTTGTCGAGCAACGGGGAAACCATCGACGACATCTCCGAATCTGTAGACGAGCTGCGCCTAAAACTGGCCAACATGAAACGTCTGATGGAGGAACGTAAGGGCACGACCCTTGGCGAGATAAGCGCGCGTAAGCAACGCAATCAAAACTCCGACCTGATCGACGGCAATTTTCTCTCATGGATCTTCGGCACGGCGCTTGCAGTCATACTTAGCGTCAGTTTCTACGCCTTCTACAATCTCTACAATGCCGTGCTCAAGAAGTTCCCTTCGAAGCACACCGAGCTCTGAAGGGACTTCGGTTCATGTGCAATCGATGACGACGATGACTTTACGAGCGTATTGTACGCAGCAACTGTATAGCATGAGTGTGACTATTGCACGCTCGGGCACTTGGTTAGGGGGTAAACGAATGCGCGAACACGGTTGAAGGGATTTCTAGTTTTTTCTTTCTGAGATTTTCGGTAAATCATTATAAGAGCGACTCTTGATTCTTTGTGGGGTGTCATGGCGTACTGTTTCTTCATTTTCTTGCGACCTGTATACACAAGTCGCCGAGTACACAATATGCCATGTTACATACAAAAATTACATTTTTATTTACAAAAGTGAGTGATGTTACTAATTCGATTGAAGCATGGATTTTTTTTGTTACTTGCAACATGTTAACATGTATTTTAATGTACACGATTTAACAAAAATTTACTTAAAATCATTAGATAATTTAGATTAAATTTTATTGATTTTCTGATTTTTAATAACGATCAGATTTTAACTTGAGAGATAATTTGAGTTTTTTCATTTAGTTATCAAATAGCATGTGTATACAACATCTGCCCAGAACTCAAGTCGAAAAAACAATCATAATTGACAAATTACTTGGCTGCAATCTCAATCTTCACCAATGACAAATCCGAGAGCCACATCTTTTTAAAGTTTTTCAAAAAAATTGATTAAGCGCCTTATCAATAAAACCAGCATCGATCTTAATATTTGAAAGCAATTGTAATGATAAAGATGAAAAAATAGTACGTCAGGATAGCGATTGTCTTATGTAAATCGTACAAAATTACGAGATGATTCAATTTTCTTCTGCACAAAGATTTATATAATTCCATGATTTTAATTAATCGTGTATATACTTTTATCGTAAAACGTAACAATTTTTTTTATAAATTTATAATGTACACAGGGAATAGTCAGTTTAATGTTGTATGAGTTTACTGAACGTTACCAGAGCATTAACTCGTTACACTAGATTTTTATGATACACATTAACAGTATGAATGTTATATATATATATAAATGATCACAGATATTTAGAACATCTTGAAGTTCCATGATGGACATATAAGATATTTTATGAATTATATTTTAATATTAAAATAGTAGAAAATAAGTTACTACTTTTACATATGATAACGATGTAATTTACTTATTTTACCATGAAAATTTTCTACTATCAATCCATCACATTTCCTAATTTATACTTTTTTTTAGTACGTATATCTATAATATATATGTTATAAGTTAAAACTAAGTCTTAACATTTTTCTCTTTTTAATACATTTTTTATCATAAATCATGATATCTACTGAAATGTATATTCTCTTTACGAACAGTATTATTACATTAAAAAGAACAATTATTTAACGTTCTGTAATTAATTAAAAGCTAGTCAATAACGTGAAAAGTTTGATATGCAAATACTTTAATACGTGCGAATATTTAAGTGATAGAAAAATTGAAACAATAAATATAATTAATGTATCATTATATTATTTGTTATTATCAATAAACCTTCTCTTTTGAATTCTTATATTAATGATTCCAAATGACCTTATACTTGATTCTAAAATATAAATTCGTCAATCACGAAGTGCGATAGATCTCCGAAGGCAAGCTTACATACTTTATTTTGATTTTGAAATGTTTTTTATTTGTATAGCAAAATATTATAAACTCTATAATATACATTTAAAAATATCAAAATTTTCTATAAGACATAAAAAAAACATATAATTTTTTAGGAGCCAGTTACATAAATTTACTAAAAATATTCAAAGAATTTCTGAGTTTCATCGACTTGCAATTCAATCATTGAGAAAAATTTGCATGCATTTATTATATTCCTCTTGTTGCTAAAAATGTAAAGTTTTAATTAATCAAGTAAGTCAGCCTGCTAAAAGAATTTGAGAATATTAATTTATACTTTTGATATCTCGTTTTTAACGTTTTCTTTTCTCTTTGATAGTAACAAGATCTCATTTTCTAATTCTGTAAGCTAAAATAGAACATTTTTATGACTTTCAATGTAAAATACGGCGTATACATTTTGCTTTATCAATAAACAGTAATTTACCTCCGATTCAGTTTTTAATACATCTGTTTTTAAATCATTTATTAATTTTTTTTGAAGATTTCTCAATGACGATTTTTTAGTATTTGCTAATGTAGTCTTTTTTAATAATTTTGATTTTCTTTTGGATTCCTTTAACTAAAAGAATGAGTATTTCATTCCATTAAATAAGATTACTGTTTATTAATGATTGCAAATATTAATATGTTTATTGTTTTATTCACAAGTTTAATATATAAATTAAACATACTTGTATTTCTTTGGACCTTAGATTTTCTTTGAGGTCGCTAATTTTTCCGTGTACATTCTGGTAACAAAATTATATATAAAAGCTAATTGTTTATATATGTATAACTGAAAGATATTTTTATAAAATCTACGAACCTCAACTGTATCATTTGGTAGTATCTATAAATAATAACAATAAACAAACATAAGTTTCTAATGGCAATATATTGATAAACTTTTAATATATAAATGAGATACCAACCGACTGTTTCAAATCCTGTTTATGACTTTTGTACTGAAATAAAAATCGTTGTACCAAATACTTATTTCATTTAAAAAATATATTATAATTCTTAACAATAATTTATAATTAACTCTTAATTTACTATAATTAAAAAAACGTTACCATAACCATGAGAAAAGTAGTTATGCAAACGACGACAAATAGAAAAATCCAAAGTATTTTTATCGCACAACACTTCAAAATGAATGGCCATATCGCACTATAAATTTGAATCGCCATTCTAAAGGTGAGTAAGAAATTTATCATAGAAAATATATTTACTAAATTTGGCTCTTATCAAAATTATTATGTCTTGATGGTGGTAAGTTCACACGTGTGTGCGCTTTATTAAATTAAAACAAATGAAATACCACAAATATAGTTATACTACCTATACCAGAGATGAATAGGCTATATACCCTTCCTATTCTTCTATGTAGATGGATAGCACAATTTTAATAAAATTTTTACTTTATATCTCTTAGAATTAAAAAAAAATCATTAATGTTGTAATATTAAAATTTATCGAAGGGTTTTTCTTACTTGCAATTTTAAATTTTACCGCCACAAGTATATAGCAGACGACGCTTACAGCTTGCATAACATAAAGTAACATAACAGCTGACTTTATAAATAGCGCGAGTTTACGCGTTTACCTCCACGCACAGCACCGATGCTTCGTGCACGAATTTGAGAGAAAACCTATAACTATGTGCGCGCTGACAATAAACAGTATAACCAAAAAGCAATCTAGTATGCAGAAATAAAGAGATTTCGTCCAATTCGAAAACTATTCCTGTGAGATTTGACAAGTTTAGCTGGAGCTGGTCTGCAGCTGCTAGGTACAATCACTTGTGAATTTAATGCTTCGCAATTTACATTCACAATGCTTACGCAGCTTTTTACCCAAGTCATCGTCGCCGTTCTTCGATCAAAAATTACTTAGCGCTGCTCTAACCTACGATGGAAAGCATCGAGCGACGCACAATGACACTGGATCTGTACTCCTGCCATCGCAGTCGCAAATTGTCATTGCCGGTGCTGGTACCGTGGCCAATTCCGTGGCCTACCACCTCGTGGCTAGCGGCTGGAATGATGTCCTGGTGCTGGAGCAGGAGCATGTTGGTGCTGGCAGCTCACACTTTGGCTCCGGCACGCTTGGCCTCTTCAAACCTATAACTCACCGCAATCTTATATCCTACAGTATCAAACTCTATCGTCAACTACAGGAAATGGGCTATGATATTGGATTAAGGCAGTGCGGTAGTATTTCTCTTGCTCAGACTAAGGACAGGATGATTGCGCTAAGGAGAAGGATGGCATACAATGTACCCACTGGCCTACACTGTGAAGTAAGTTATACATTTGATTAAATTTCAGATAAGGGCAAATGGTGTTTGTAATATTTTGAATAGGAAATTTAATAATTGGTTGCAAGGTTTTAGGTAAGGAGGAGTTGAAAAGAATGCATCCATACCTACATGTAGATGATCTTGAAGGAGCAGTCTGGGTGCCTGAAGATGCAGTTGCTGATTCGGTAGCTATCTGTGAAGTACTAGCTACTTTGGCGAAACAAGGAGGTGCTCGTTATGTAGAATATTGCAAAATAGAGGAAGTTTTTACTGATAATGGAGCTGTAAAGAAAGTTAAAACTAACAAGGGTTTTGTTGATTGTCAATATTTTGTAAATTGTGCAGGAATGGTGAGCATTGTTTTTTTATCAATTAACTCTTTATTTTATGTAATTTTTAAAGATAATTAACTTTGTATTTAGTGGGCTAGAGACTTGGGACTTAAATGTAGTCCACCTGTAAAAATACCTGCTTATCCAGCAGAACACTATTATGCAATTGCAACTTCCCCGTCCTTGGAGACAACATTGAATTTGCCTTGTGTTCGTGATTTTGATTCCTACTCTTACATGCGTGAATGGCAAGGTATGTCTAGTTTAGAAAAAGTATATAAAATGATTGTTATTTTGAAAGTAGTAAAAAATAACTCTTCTTAAAGGTGGAATTTTGGCTGGTTGGTTTGAACCAGAAGCTAAGCCTGCATTTGAAGGTAGCCAAATTCCTTTATCTGATTGGAAAAAACGTGTAAAAGTTGATACTAACCACTGGAGACCACTTTGGGAAAAAATTGTACATAGAATGCCTATTCTCGGTGAGGTCAAAGAACCCTTTGTTTATAATTGTCCTGATAATTTTACTCCTGATGGTAGATGGATTTTGGGTGAAAGTTCTGATGTAAAAAATTATTATGTAGCTGTTGGAATGAATGGTAATTCTCTCCAAGGTAAGTTTAAAGAAATTCCAAAGATAGAATTTAAATAATTTGTAAATCGATTTTTAAGGACATATTTATTTAAATAACTGTGTTACAGGTGCAGGAGGGATAGGCAAGGAAGTTGCTGAATGGCTGATTCATAGTGAATCTACCCAAGAATTACTACCGTTTAATGTACAACGGTTCATGGATTTACATACCAATAGGCAATATTTGCAACAAAGAGTCCGAGAGGTCGTCGGGCGTAATTACGCAATTCTCTATCCTCATCAGTGCGAGTACAAATACGCTCGTCAATTACGATGTTCGCCATTATACTCTGTTTTGGAAGAACGCGGTGCTATTTTTGGAATCAAAATGGGTTACGAAAGACCTTTATATTTTGATTCAAACTACAGAAGTACAATATTATTTAATCGAATTATAAAAATCCATCCAGTTATTGTTTGTTAGTTTTAATACATAAATTTTTATTTGTAGGAGGTCACAGGAAGCCAGTTATGCCACCCGGAAGCTTTTATAAACCGAAATTTTTCGATTTTATGAAAGAAGAATATCAAGCTTGTCGCGAAGGTGTTGGCATAATTGACATGAGTTCTTTTTCAAAAATAGAAATCAAGGTAATTTCATTTTACAAAATGAATAATATCTTCAGCGAATTAGAATTTTTCTATACAAAAAATGTTTTATGCTTTTCAGTCAGTTGGTTTGGAAGTGGTTGATTATTTGCAAAAATTATGCTCAAGTGACGTGAATTTGGCAATCGGTAGCATAACTCACACAGGCATGCAGAATGAAAGAGGTGGATATGAAAATGACTGCATGCTCGTCCGGCAAGCGGAAAACAGTTACTTCATGGTGTCTCCGACGTTGCAACAGACACGTATTTACCAATGGATGTCGAGGTAAAACCGTGAAAAAATGTATGGTTTGTTGATCTTTTTCATTACTTAGTAAATAATTTTTATTCAGGCATTTACCATCCGACCGATCAGTGGGGTTGAACGACGTTACATCAAAATATACAGTAGTCAACGTGATTGGACCAAAAGCCAACCAGTTACTTTCGGAACTTTCAAATTCAGATTTAAAATTATCCCCTTTTACCTACAAGGTAAGTAGATAAAAAGTAATATATAAATTTTCAATTAACGCAAAAAAAATAATAATAATCAAATAGATGTGCAACGTCGGCTACGCGTCAGACGTAATGGTGATGGCTTTTACACACACGGGTGAGCCGGGTTATTGCCTTTATATACCATCCGAATACGCGCTCCACGTATATGCCACCCTGATGGACGTCGGCCGTGACTATGGGGTACACAATGTCGGCGTGCTCACACAACGGTTCATGCGAATCGAGCGATTCATACCCTTTTGGGCCGAAGAGCTTACGCCATTTGTCACGCCCTACGAGGCTGGCAGTGGTTACAGGATTCACCTTGACGTAAGTATAATAGATTTTTTCATCATCATTCTTCAAAAGATAACAGAACTTCATTATTGTACTATATTACGTAAGATTTCATGTCGCGTGTTTTATTGCTTGTCATGATACGACACGTAGCTAAAGTATAGGATTGTTTCTGTAAAATTTTAATATACCATACCAATGCAAATATTTTTAAAATTAAAATGATATACATTTCTTTATATTCTCTGTAATATTCGTTGAACCTGTATTTTGCACTATGGAAAATAATAAACTTATAAATTTATTGTGAATTGCAGAAAGAATACTTCATTGGTAAATTTGCTCTACAACGACAAAAAGAACAAGGTGTATCAAAAAGACTGATATTATTTGTTATTAATCATTTGGATATTAACAAAGACGTCTGGGCTTGGGGTGGAGAGCCAATTTATCGTAATAACGAATTCGTTGGAACTGTCACGTCAGCTGGGTATGATTTTTCATATTTTTAAACATTATCGAATCGATTTTCTGATTTGAATAACATTTTTTTGCTATTAATTGCAGGTATGGATTTAATACAAAAAAATTAATTTGTCTTGGCTTTATCAGACAACCCGGTTACTTACTTTCGCAAGACGATCAAAGAGTTGTAACGAACGAATTTATTATGGATTCGCGAGCGCACTATGAAATTGATATTGCTGGTCATCGATTTCCAATGACACCACATATTCATCCCCTTTCTTTGCCCACTAATAAAACCAAAAAGTACATACCAACGCCAGTTTTGTCTTATAAAAGTGACATTTCACACTAAATTGCAATATCTAGAAATTGGGGTCGACTTTGTTGTTTAAAAATATGTACATGGTAAGATTTTCAGAGAAGAATGGAACGTACTTATAATTTTTAGTTTTAACCTTTAGACTGCCGGGATCTGACGAGCTTTAATGCGCTTAAAAAGTCTTTGGATGTTGTGCTTATACTTGATTTATATCGTATGCAAAGTTCCGATCTAGTCATTTAACTTCTAGTCAAGATCTTATTAAATGAACTATTATTTAAAAATTGTGTGCAAACTGTTATTAGTGAGTAATATTTTTATTACCAAAACATAATTTTATAAATTTGATATACTTATATATTGACTAAATGTATAAAATAATGTACCTTACTATTAATATTATAATAAAATTTAAACTTTGTATTTAAACAGTTATTATTTATTCAATCGCATAATAATTTTTCACTCTAAATATTGAAAAAATAATTGTTCTTTTCTATTAGGATTTATTTTATCAAAGTTAAATATTTAATGAAAATCGTATGTTGTGCACTATCTTATAATGGTTAATTTTCATTTAAAATTCAATTCATACTAGTTGAACTAATATCAATTTTAATATCATAAATTGGTAATAATGAAATTATATCTTTGGTGATAAAATATTTATAAAACAAATGAGTACATAAGAAAACTTACGCAGCGTAATTGCTGAAATGAATAGTATATTACGCATCTAGGGAGGAAAAAACTTGGAAAGTTCACAGCTCGTGTAAATTGCCAATCGAACCGAAGGCGAGGTTGGCAAACACGAGCTGTAGGGTTTCCAAATTTCCCCAGGCCGAAAATATCACTTTTCCGATTCAGTGCCGGGAGGAAAATTGGTACTTTCGGGCAGGGTATAGTGAAAATTATTTTCGCTATATCCTGCCTATTATCTCGCCTTTGGCTCGGGTGGCAATGTATATGAGCTGTGGACTTTCCAAGTTTTTTCCTCCCTAGATGCGTAATATACTATTAATGTCTACACATAAAACTAAAAGTAAGTTTTTTTACACCATTACGATTTTACATGCAGGTATTTCGATAAAGGTATACGTTATAAATATTTGGGAACCACGAAAAATATTTAATAATATAATTTTTTGGAGAAATACTAGTTTATTTACTATGAATGTTACACACGAAGTTTTTTAATAAAGTGCAAAATAAATCAATATTTATATATTTGTTTTGTACACCTTAAAATAAAATATGTATATATATTTTTTAATGAAACAAATTGAAATTGAAAATAACGTGAAAAACTAACAGAATATAATTACTAGAATCATGCTTTTTTAAATTATTTTGTTGTACCAATTCAAATTTAAAAAAGCATGAAGGTTTTTTAACAAGTATATTGTAGTCACACTATTATGTTCAATATTGAAAATGTAACTGTACCAAGATTGTATTTATTAAAATTTATTCATAGCAAATGCGGTTATACAAAGTTCAGAAAGTTTATAATTAAAAACTTTTTAGCAAGTTGCTCAAAATATTATAACTATATACATTAATGTGACAACAAAGCTTAAAAAGCAATAACTTGATTTTCTGTCGCCATAAGACTTTATTTTTATTTTTCCTTAAATTGGTTTGTTTCAATTATTTTATTTAAATCATGTTCAAATTCAATTTCTGTAGCATTAAAGAAACATGATTTGCACTGAGCATTGCAGCAAACAAATTGTACAATGTTTATAAACATGTTTTCAACTATGTGCACCACTTGTTAATAATTTATAAAATACAAAGGACATCTTCTATGTCATAGAATATCACAGATGTCCTATTTTTTTTTGTTAGAAATCCAAGTAATCAGTGGTTCAACTATGCAACTGTCCAAGCTTCACTTACTTCATCAAGTTTTTTAACATGTAAAATCGAAAAAAGCTGCAGTTCATAAACATCCCATAAATTGAATAGATAATATTTATCTCAAATAATCGTTTGAACACTATCTCTTAAAGATATCATTGTTCGTTAATTTATATTGAGTAAACTTGGTTAACTCTAATAATCTCAACGAACCAATTTCTGAATGAACAAACGATTTCAATAAATTTTTTTATGGTTGAGAATATCTATCTCTTTTTTCCTTTAGATGACATTTTCTATTCTCACGTAATAACTTTACATTTCATTCAGTGTTTTCATTTTTCTTTGATTTTTATTTATAAAATTCATCCAGGTGTCTAACCTTACGCTGCCCATTGTTCTAACTCTTTTAGATCATCATCCTCTTCTTGTTTTTGTTCTAAAACAATTAATAATAGTATAAATAATTAAGAATAGAAAATTATTTTTTCTATTTGTAGAAGAATTAAAAAATTACTTGTTTTCTTTGCTGGCACATTTGGTAAAGCTGTTGCAGGAACAGCAGGAAGTTCATCTGTACTTTGTATGCCTAATAATTCTTTGTCTAATTCTTCTTGTTCTAATTCTTCTAACTCCTTTTCTAACTCATCTTCATCAATATCTTGGCCAAATGCAACAGGATTAGAAATGGCATCTGAAATTTCCTTTGCGACATCTTGTTGTTCTGCAATATCGTCCATCATATCGTGAACTTGGTCAACATCCCTGAAAATTTAGATTTACAAATAAAGAATTGTCAAAAAATATTGTATAAAAAATCAGTTTTTGAAAAAATTTTAATTCATACATGTGTTGATGAGCTGCCTTTAGAGCATCAGCAGCATTCTTCATTGTCGTAAGGACAGCAGTATTTGTGTTGGCACTTTCCAGTGCTTCTCTTTGCAT
This sequence comes from Torymus tubicola, assembly GCA_035583055.1. NCBI lineage: Eukaryota > Metazoa > Arthropoda > Insecta > Hymenoptera > Torymidae > Torymus > Torymus tubicola. The sequence goes on from JAWWEQ010000055.1 coordinate 25,599,720, forward strand.
CTCAATTGTGGAAAGTGTGCCATCGATTTGTTGTAATTGCTTTTCATATCTCTTCTTTCTTTTCAATGCTTGAATTGCAGCTAAAATTATTTGAAATATATTAGTGATATGTTTTCAATCCTTTATAAAAAAGTTTTTTTTCTAAAATATATATGAGAATTGTATTATGAAATTTCAACAAAGGGCTAAGTATATGTAAAACCTATAAATAAAATTGTTGAAATACATATTGATCTTTAAAAATTTGTGTATACCAAGAAGTAACATAACAATAGGTTATAAGACGTACAGGCTATTACAATATTAGTCACATTCTTTCAAAAAATTTTAAAATAATTCGAATTCCATTAAATTATAAAATAATGATTAGTATGACTATATATTTTTAATAATACAAACAAACAAATTATTAACAACAAAGAAAAGAAATTGATATTTTGAATTGAACGATCTAGAATACAAGTAATGTTGTTATAATAATGTGTATTTGTACACTTATTTTAAAGAAAATAGCCCTTTAACAAAAATAGTTTGGTTAATAGATAAAATTATCTTGTGAAATCTTGTGATGATTCATTCCCTCTATACTTGACAGCTGATCACGATCAAGGTAAACGCCAAAGAAAGAAAAAACGGTAATGCAGAGCTCATTGAAAAGGCAGAAATGAGGAATGGCAAAACGAAATTTGTAACCGTCTTATGCAGAGGACGTCTCTCGTTGTGGGAGAAACGCAACGACACGATATCAGTTGCGTATGAGCGCGCCTCTCGCGATTACAAAAGTATATAGGTTCTTTCGTAAAAATGTGAAACGTCAGAGCTCGAGCTAATAGAAACAAGTACCTCGCCTGTTCTTGGAGCCGTTCTTCCTGGCGACCATTATCTCCTGTTCGATCTTGCTCTCAAGGAAGTCCTGCTTCTTGACGAGCATCTCCTCGGTTTCGCGGAGTTTCTGTATCGCCTCGGCAGTCGTAGGCGCGGGCGCCTCCTTCTTGCCACCGAAGACCTTCGTGAAGAAGCTCATTGTTGCAGCGTTTCTTTTTCCGACTTTCGTCTCGCGCGCGCGCACTGTTTACACTCGCCTGGGGCGTCTTCTACAAAGCACACGCGCGCAGGTACACCAAGGTAACAACGAGACTGCTGGTATATACGCACGAGCACTGTATTTAATCGCGACGCGGACTCTTTTGGGGGAGGGCGGGGGTGCGCGTTAACGAGTCTCTTCAAGAGGACGATGACGACGGAGAAGACGATAGGAACACTGAGTTGCGACGACCGCTACCTAGGCGATGCGCCATACTCCGCGAGCGCGGTCACTGTGCGTGTGCGTATGTGTGGCTGGGAAATCTGTCGTACCGACGCGGACGTGAGTCAGAGTCTAGTATGGCCAGTGAAAAATATATCGAAAGAAAGAGAAGGAGAAGAGGAAGGAGCAATCGACACGTGGTGCCCTCATCGCTGTCGTTATCAGCTGTGCCTCTACTCCGCCGTCCGCGTTGGGTTGCGTTGGTAAAAACTAAAAACGTGGCAGTTTAAAGGATGCAGTCGTCTAATTCATAATAATTCAATTAGGATCTAAATATCTTCAAGAAGATGAAAGTAGAAAATAATAGAAACCTTAATGTAGTTCATGGAAAAATATTTACCTATTTGTTCATTATAGACAGGGTACAAGAGATTATTATGTATATTTATAAAAGATTACCTATATTAGAAAACGCGGTTAAAATTTAAAATGCATTATTTTTTTCTGATTTCGAATTGCATATAAATTTGGAACAAGTCAAGATTTTGCAATCAAATAAATTGTAAAAACTTTCAGAACGTGTTCCGAAATGGGAATTGTCTCTTTCTTTCTTCAATGGCTTTGGATTGACGCGATCGTTCTGTTTCACTCAGATGCATTTTCGGGACGCTTATTGCATGAGGCAGTTTCACGTTTCGAAATTCTTTGAAAACGCCCATTTCTCCTAGATCTTTCAATAAATTGATTCATATGAACAAAATGATTTCATATAAAGTATGCAACTAGATTAAATTTCGAGAATTTTCAAAATTCTAGTATACATATATTATCACTTCTTTTCCGAATCGTCTGCGCTCTTTAAGATATGCAGTATGCCAAATGGTCGTAAAATTAATAGAAATGTTACGAAAATAGGAATATTCTTGTTTAAGTAATGAAAATTCGTTAAACAATTGCTAATTTTATAATTTATTGGTTAAAATTAAAGAATATACTCGAAATCAAACGAGAATAGCACTATGAGATAAGTCCAGAGTTCCCGGTATAACGACATAAGTCCATACTTTTTTCAGCTCTTACTCGTTTCTAATGCAATAGAAAATGTATAACCTACTCGAATAGCACTGTGTAAATATGTGTTTTGAATGTGTCAATTGACTAGTACAATATCACGCCCTATTTTCTTTCTTCCGATCTTACATATAAGTTTGAACATTAAAACCCATTTTTCTCGGAAACTTGAAAAGTGGACTTATGTCGTTATACCTCGAAGCCACAGATATATACTCCTAAAACAGGCACAAGAACACCAAGACATGTGTATCGTAAATAAAAATTTTGAGCAGAATTTCAAGATAACATAGGATCCGTAAATTATCAATGACAAAAAGATGAAAATGATTTTGGATGCAAAATTTACATCCTCATTTTAAAAAAACGTATTAGATGTAAAAAAAATTTGTCTTCGAAAACTAATAAAGAAACCTTCCGTAAATATAAACATGCGTGGTATAGAAAATAAGTGTATGAAAATTTTAAAAACTAATTTTGAAAAAATTTAATTTAAGATTGTAATCATTGATTCTTATCAACCGTGTACATTATATTGTTTTAAAGTAAAGCATCATTTTTCTTTGAATGGACTTCGTCACCTTGGAATGTTTCAAAACGATACCTATTCAAATAATCGTTTGAGAATGTCATTTTAATGAAATTTCTGAATGATTTATGAATTTTATGTTATAAGATAAATAGGTGTATCTTTAATTGGCGAAAGAAAAACTTTAAATATAAAATAAAAAAATTGTTTTATTAATAAAAGTTTATAATTATCAAATATGTACATTTTCGAAAAATTTTTATAATTTCATTTTAATATAATTAATTATATATAAAGTCTTCTAAAAAAACAGTTTTGTTGCTACTGGATTATCAGCAGGTACCTGTATAAAGTATAAGTATTAGCACACATTAATTATCAGAAACATATTTTAATAAGGAGATTTATACATATCCATGATATATTTTTTTATGTTGCTCAACTTTAAACTTTCGTAACTTTGGAAGGAATCAATACTTTTTTAATTGTGAAAAAAGTAAATGAATTATTTATTTTCAGTTTTTAAACGATATTTAAGATTCTTAAAAATTAAATGGTTATCCATTTAAGAAGAGGATTTTCAAGACTCAAAATAATATTAAAAATATCCAGTACTTGAGTTTCCTGCGCTTCAGGGTCTAATATATAATAGATTTTCATAATTTTACATTCGATAATCTATCTCAAAATTTAAGCCGATTTCATGATTCACGATTCCCATTTCTAGTAAAACAAAGAAGAACAAGGGTATATATACCCTTCAAATATCTTTGAAGTGACAATTACCATATTTCCAGATCGGTTTATCCAATTTGAGATTTGCATAATCCCTTAGAACATCCTTCAATGATGGTGTCAACAACTAGCGGTAATCTGGGAGCATCCAGACAATCACCAGAATATCTTCAATTTATTTTCTCAACCCAGCATAGCGTATATTCAAAAACATATGATCCGCGGTTTATGATAAATTCACTTTAACTCTAAAAAATGATATGTATATGTGCAAATTTCACAAACGCTGCGAAAAACTTCGAAAAATGGACCAAAAAATTTTTTTTCGACGACACCTTCCAAAGTAGGTTTTTCTTGGTGTTTAGGGTGTCTAGAAAAGATATCGAAGTTCGCGTTTGTCACTCGAAGGGAGCGCACGTGTTTACTAGAAGCTCTGTGTTAATCCCTAAGTAGTGCGAGGTATGAGTGTTGACGAGTTACATTGCAAAATTGTGGTCAAGCAATCGTATTCGTGTTACGAGACAGTGCAGTGTTGAAGC
>JAWWEQ010000055.1:25603939-25678585 GCA_035583055.1 Torymus tubicola
CCCCCCCCCCCCCCCCCCCCCCCCCCCCCCCCCCCCCCCCCCCCCCCCCCCCCCCCCCCCCCCCCCCCCCCCCAACGCGGGGAAACGATTTTTCACGCGGCGTGGCTTCGTAAACAGCTTTTCAAGAATATAATCACGTACGGAAAAAGCTCTGGTGTATATATATATATATATATACAGCGCTATATACTCGCACTCGCGCAAGTTATTGCTAAAAACAAATTTCATCGTCGCGCTATAAAATGCCAATTCAACACCAACCCCCCTGCCCCGAAGTTTATTATACACATTTGCGCGCGCGTTGCCCTTATTACCCTTCAACAGCGAAAATTTTCCAAACGCTTCGTTTTTTTTTATATACATATAGGTATACGTATACGCGTATATAAAAACGAGTCGTAATCTCGCTCACTCGAAAAGTGCGCCATTTTATTCGCACACGCCGCGTTGAAAAAAAAAATCGCATCGCCCACCCACACGCCGCGTGGTGGCGTAAAATTTCGCGTAAATTTAACTTAAGGCGATGCTCTCGCTCTCTCTCTCTCACGTTCATTTCGAGCGGGCCGCCAACGCTGTACCCAATTTTCCATATAATCTAGCGAATGAGAAATTATTTTCCAAGATGCGGAGAGACTACTATATAGGGGGTTGGAGAAAATTTTCACGAAAATGTTGCGTGTCAAATATGAATTTTCGTAATTTTCATTTTTTTTTTCACGTCGAGAGATGGCGAGGTATATAACGAGAGCTCGTTTAGCCTCTGGTCATCGTTTTGTACATTGCATTTTCGAGAGAGAGAGATAAAAATATTTCAGTAAAGTGCAGGATATAATTATTTTTCCCAAGGAATAGCATTCGTCACGAAAATTTTCCACGTAAATGGTGAATTCACGGTAGTAGAATAACGAGTATGCGTTTTAAATTTTATCCAAAAGATATATATTTGCCTTCAAATATACTCGTAAATTGAATAAGCATACGCTAATTTAAAAAAATAATTTCGAAGCTATTTTCCTCTCTCTCTCTCTCTCTCTCTCTCAAATGTATACAACTGTTGTACCAACAGTTTATTAATTCTTCCATACTACCAAACTATAAACTATATAAAAATCTCTCACACTACGCCCCCTCTATTCTTTCAGGACCTCGCGAGGATGCCAGCCACCAGTTTAGGCCCATCCTCGCCACATCACAATCACCATCATCATCATCATCATCACCAACGTCGACCATCAACCACCGACACCACCGATGGCGACCATACCACTTCCTCGTCCTTGCCCTTATCCTCCTCCTTGTCCCAGCCAATCATTGCAGTCCAAACTCCTTACCAAACTCCTGGTCGAGTACCGGCCAGAAGTACAGCACACGTTTGGTGCACACACGTTACGGTGCATTACGTGGCGTCGTCGCGCGTACCGGTAGCAGCGAGGCTCAGGTCGAGGTTTACCTTGGCGTACCTTATGCAACGCCACCACTCGGCGCATTACGGTATATGCCACCGGTTACACCATCGCCTTGGAGAGGTACCAGGTTAGCTGATACAATGCCACCGGCGTGTCCACAACGACCGCCACAGGCTGATGAGCAGACGCCTAGGATGCAGAGGGCATACCTCGAGAGACTTGGGCCGATGCTTGCCAATCAGAGCGAAGACTGTCTCTACCTCAATCTTTATGTGCCGAGGCCACCCAGTGCGACACTTGCTGCTGCTGATGCTGCTGCTGCTGCCTCCTCGCATACAGGTTTGATGCGTTATTTTTTTTTGCTTTTGCTTATGTCTATATGTATATATTTATATGGTTGTTTGATGAGGTTACATTGCGGAAGGGAAATTTGGTTTGAGTGCGGTTTCTATGTGGGTGTACGTAAAATAAGGATTTTATAAGGTAAATATACGACGTTTTCACAGCGCGACGACTGCGCGAAGGGTTGTAAAATAAAAGCTGTATTGTGTGTGTATATATATATGTGTATAGGGGGATAGTTCCTGAAATTATACTGTGCCCTGATTACTTACATTTCCTTTAGAGCGTTTTTCCGTACTACATAAAACGTTTTATGTTTCTATATATATACGAGCATTTTCGGCGGTGTAAAAAAAAAAGAAGAGAGCGAGAGAACATTGTGCTTTTTTTCGTCTGTCTATTATTTGATAACCGTATATAGAGTATAAATTAATCTACGATGTACATTTACTTATATATTGAGGCCACGATAATTGCAGCATTTACCTGTCTTAATTTTTATTTAATGATACAAGAACAAAAATACAGAGAACAAAAATATTATTACAATTATAACGAATGGTGATTTCGCAAACTAGACACGAGTAGTATTTGTGAGGAACGTTGATTCGATTATTATTGAGAAGTACTTAATTTACAATATTTGAGGCTCGTGCTATTAATGCAAATAACCCGTTTTCTTGTATCAAAGACATGTGTCTTAATAGTTAAGTAATATGATTTTGTCCTTCCATTTTGCAGGCCAAAGAATCTAGCTTAATAGTTAAGTCACCATGACTTTAATATAAGAAAACATCTCAAACGAGTGATTTCTTAACTGTGAATGAATTTTCATTAACTATTAAGTTATATTCCTTTAATGTAATAGACATTCCTTTAATGTAAAGATTTCTTTTTCCATATGTGTATAATAAAATATACAGAAATTGTAAAAATGTACAAAGATTATTCGCATTTTGGTGTGTGTATATATATACATACGTATAAATGTTTCCACGAATTCTTTGAAAACTGACCGACTCTACTGTATACAATACCGTCCGACCGCGCGCTGATGCTTTCACTCAACGCCAGACGCGCGCGCGCCCGCGGACAAAGCGCTGAAACTCAAAAATATTCATTCGAATATAGCACGCAATCGCACCTTTACATTTGTATGTATATCGGTAAAGAATAAGGAAGATGACGTGTATGTGTATATACGTGTGAAAGACGGTTCAGAGAAAGAGAGAGAGAGAGAGAAAGGGCAGAGAACACAAAGAGATCAACTTTACTTTGAAAAATAACGATCTCGTCGCGTTTTCGTCGGAAAAGATATAAATATATATAATATATCCACACATTTCTCAAAAATCCGCCAACAAAGTAGCTTATTTAACATGAAATTCTGTATCGTCGGTACGATATTACATATATATGTGTGTATATATAGATAGCGTGTAAAAATAGACTTCATGCGGTTACGCGCGATCATATCCCTACCCGTCAAACTACCCTTTATAACGTATGTATATATATATAAACGCGAACACTTGATGTATTAAAATTACCCCCGTATATTTTAATGGTATATAGGACCGGGGGAGACGCCGAAATTTCAATATTTTCTCGAAACCGTTTAGCAACTGCTTTACCTATATATACACAAGCTCGTAGTATATTGTTATTTCGTTATTATTGAACGCGTCCGCGTTCAATTTGTACAGTCGAAAAACATGAATAACAACAACAACAACAACAACAACGAGTACGCGTTTATTCTTTATGCATTTTCCCGAGCTGAACCGGTGTATATATATATTATATATACATATAAATAAATTGGCAAAGCAATTACTTAAACAATTCGCCGTGTTCTGCTCGCCGCGCGTATATATAACATCATATTCGTACATATATATACCAGAAATCAAAATTGCATATACCGTCGTTGCGCGTCCCGAATCGATACATCAAAAGAACATTATATATATACATATATATACACACACACACCACTACACGCAACGCGCGACGCCGTTGCTGCTGCTGTTGCTGAATTTTCGCTTATTTCCCGCGTACAACCTCGCCATCTCACTACATACACGGAGATTGAAAAATGTTTGTATAAATCCTATCTTTTTCTCTCCCTCTCTTATACTATACATATATAGAGATATTCTCATATAGCACACGCGTGGTTATGCTATATCCGCACGCGCAAGCGCAGAGACAGAGAGAGACGAACGCGCGAGCTTTGAGAAGGGCCTTCTTTTATCTTTTTCCGGAAACTATTGAAGTCAAGTGAAATGGAAGCAAGAAGAAGAGAGTAGAAGTAGAAGAAGGAAGGGAGGAGGGAGGATGACAATGCCGAGACGTATATATAGAGGATAGACGGTAGAGAAGGGGGAGGGAGGAGAAAGTCGAAAAAATCGATTTGTCGTACGGGCTGACACTCGAAACGAGGAGGAGAAGAGCCCCGCGCGTTGGAGACACATCTCTTTCGATGCGATTTCGTCGTCGTATACCAATATATACACAGACACATACACACACACACACATATTTTCGTGGTATATGTGTAAGGATCGCGCGGTTCGAGTAGCCTACTCGCAGGTCGATTAATCAAAACGGAGACCGTATATAGAATAGATTAATCTTATCGTAGACGTATGTGTGTGTGTGTGTATGTGTCTCATTGTTGTCGCTTTTCTCGAGTTTTATATATATGTAACAATGTCAACGCGCGGCGAGTGACGTGAAATTCCGTAAGTCTCCCCTCGATAACACGCTATATATATAATAATAATAATTTAATTAAACCGAAGCAGAACTGCTGAGTATTATAAAAAAAAATATATATTTTACTCGTGTGAGCTTTGATTTATATATAGACGTCCGCCGTGTGTGTATATATATATATATATATGCATATATGCGTATAAACCCCTTTCACAGCCTCGGGGTAATGTATGAGGGTACTTACACGTATATTACTATAAGCGCGGGCGAGAGGCGCGCTACACCTATCCGGAAATGAATAAAATTGATTAAATTATTAAATCTAAAGTGCACGCTCTATTATTAAAGGCCGCGCGATGTGAGCGAGCGAGCGAGGCTCGCGTTACCGTATTATATATGCAGCGAGAACAAGCGGCAGGGTGAATTACACGCTGCGTAATTTCATACATATACCTATATACGGACGTACACGAAGAATTTCAACCGACGGGGATATACATATATATGCTCACGGTACCAAATATTATTTTCATATAAGCATAAGAAAAGAAAAAGCTTTCACAGTTGCCAGTGACCAAAATTATATTTAACATTTGAAAACGTCGTATATGTATATAATTCACGCTCTCTTTTCTCTACCTACCTCTCGACTTTATAATTCATCGGTACAATATTTTTACTTTTTTTTTTGGTCAAACATAACGATTATAATTCACCTGCCGAATAAATAACAACGCAGCCACTGCGTATATACGTTAAACTACTACAGCGCTCGATATAATCGTTATAATGACCGATAAATTGGCCGGGTCTGTGTCGCCGACTCGACAGCGCTGTTTCGCCACGCGTAAATTAACATATTATACTTTTAATTAAAAATATATTTATATAAACGTACGCGAATAATTCAATGTATACCATCCGCGTGATATTTATATACATATATATTTCACTCGCGCATCAAAGCATATTTATATTAATCTTACTTCCTTCTCTCTATATATATACACACCCGCATCTTCCTACACATATACGAAAAAGAAAAAAAAGAAATTCTATAAATACACGCACCTCTGCACGATAAATATAAAATTTTTGCACACACACACACACACACGCGTGAGCGACGGGGGGGTTAGTTGCCCCATTTCAAAGTAGTATAAGTGTCACGCGCGCCTCGGGGCGATAGCGAAGCGCGCGCGCGCGCGCGTCGTCGTTCTCTTCGTAAATGAAACGCGCGCAAGCTCGGCCTCATATATACATATATATATATAGTAGTAGTATGCTATCGCTCGAGCGAGCGGGACGTTATAATGACGCGACGGCGGTGGCGGCGGCGGTTGCGACGCGATAAGATTTCGTTTTGTATATTATTAAATAGGACAAGCGCGCGCATGAGCGAGTGAAGACGAGTTCACGTGTAATCTGCGCAGTGTGGTAGGAAACGTCTCTCGCTCTCTTTCTCTATGTATATATGTATATATATATATTTATAAATGTATGAGGACGAAGAAGAAGAAGAGAGTATGCGAAAAAAAGTCAAAAGAATTAATTAAAATCGCCCGGAGAAGACACGCGCAACAACAAAGAAAAATAAATATAGCGGCGTATGAGGACGTAGCTTATATGTATGTATGTGTGTGTGTATGTGTATGTATAATAAAAAAAGCGAGAAGTCGTGGTGGTAGAAGAAGACGACGACGACGAAGAAGATGAAGAAGACGAAGGTGAGCGACGCTGCTGGTTTCAGGTCAGCGGCGCATCACGGATCTGCTGCTATATATGCTTCGCTCTATGGACGACGAGGAAGAAAACGTGTAGAAGAGAGAAACGGCCGAGCGCGTTGCCTCTTCAATTCCGTAGTGCATTGCAGTGGATTTGAACAAAAAGATTCTGCAAGCACCGCGGGAGTGAGGCGGCTTCGTGTCGAATCATCGCCGTCGTCGACCACATCCGATAATCCTGCTTACATCTAAGGAGTCATATCGAAGTATGATAATGCCTTTAAGGAAGCGATAATATGTTGTGATGTGTTGATATTTATATAATTGATTCTGCCTTGAGATCGGTGAATGTTTATGTATATAAGAATGTGTGGAATTATATGGTTCAAACTGTTTTGTGAAAAGAAAATTATATACTTTAGATCATTTGTTATATTATAGCTATAGTAAATTATATACAGCAACACAAAGTTTCTATCGCCTTCAACCGTATATAGCTTAAAATAAAAGAGTTAAAATAAAAAAAAACGCGCATCGCACAGTGATCTTATAAGCTCTCTTAAAGAGCGTATAGACACAACCTCAATGGCATCTTAGAAATGAAATCCGGTCTGACAGAAACGCGTTTGCTTCCCTCGCTATATACATTCACTCCGTATATATATATATATACACGCATATATACAAACGCAATTCCTCTTTCTCTCTCTTTCTCGCGTGTTATTTAGGTTAAAAGGCTCAATTTCTTTTTTCTGTATACACACCCGCGCACGTCTTCTTAGCCCTCTTTCGAATTATTTCGGCACGAGTGGCGGTACGCTCCCCTGTACGCATACTGTATAAAGCGAGCTATATATATATATATATATATACACGCGGACCACGCAGCTCACCGGTTTAGCTACTTACTACATCCTTTTGCCAGCCCCCCGCGCGCGTGTATATACTATATATATATATATAACCTTTTAGATAATTAATGTTACCGTGAAAGGAATGCTTTTCGCAAGAGAGAGAAAGATTCAATTGAATAATGAGGCACCATGAATCGTATATATAGCTAAATAAGTAAAGAACGCACTACTACTGTTATACACGTGGATTCCTCGCCTGGTTGAATGTACGCTTGTATCACTGAATTGACCACTTTTGAATATTAAAGTGCCAGCGTATAATCTTACATGAGGGAATCGCGATTCATGGTAATTGCAACGCGAGGCGCTGTTAATTTTTACGACGATAAGCGTTATAACATGTATAGGCAGTAGTAGCAGTATAGCTGCCATGTTGTAAATATTCGACGATTATATTACACGTATATCATCGGGCAACAACGTATACGTGTGATATATAATACCGTAAGTACGGAAATTCATTATATATATAACGACGTTATTAATCATTGTTATCGGTACTCTCGTCAAAATTGTCGTTGAAATGAAATATTTTAAAAGGCTTTGAAAATTCGATACATAATATATATATATATAATCGTACAGTAGCAATCTTCTTAAAACCAACGTCATGCGATGTATACTACCTTTGTTATTTATAACACCGTTAACCTGTATATACAATAATTTATCTCGCTACACCTGCTCCCTCTTTCAAATCAACCTAGTTATATATATAAACTCACGATTATCGTTACAGGGAGCTCGTCGCCGGACCTACTGCCAGCCCTGCTCCTCGTCCACGGCGACTCGTACTCGTGGGGTGCTGGTAATCCGCTGGACGGAACCGCCCTGGCGGCCCATGGCCGTCTTATCGTCGTCTCGATTAACTTTCGCCTAGGTATTTTAGGTGAGTATATATATATATAAAAAATCTCACATATCGCTCACTATATATATTCACTATACAAACACACATCAACAACCGAATAACTGATCAGCTGTTACCTCGCTCTATAAGTATACAAGAAAAAACGACATCGCACCGCCACATAATCCCTGTAAAATCGATAGTTAATCAACTTGCCAGCTGCGAAGTTCCTCTCCGCGCATTTAATTGAATCGCATTACGTAATCGCCTCCAGCCTAACCTCTCTTAACTCTCGAAAACCGAGCGAAAGAAAAAAAAAGAAGTATATATAGTATATAGTAGAAGAAGAAGAAGAACAGCTGCTAATAGACCACGCGTATAGAGAATGAGTGAAGTTCCTCACCGAGAGAGAGAGTGAAAAGTTACACGCGGGTATATGTACTATATACGTACCGCACCGTACGGGCAAAATTTTTTTTCGCCGGGCTGCTCTAATGGCCACTTGATCTTTACAAATCGGGCCGAGATAAAGGCAGTCGAACGTGACCGCATCGCTCCCTTGTGCGAACACACGCGCACGCACGTGGGTTGAGTGAGAAGAAAAGAATATATATATACACACTCACACATACCACTCAGTCATGGATGTTCCAAGGGACAAATTTATCTTCCTCTGCGAGAACCGCGTTTTTCTCTCTCTCTCTATATATATACGAATGGTACGTCCATATATATATAATGAAAGATCGCCCACTTCGACGCGCCGGTGAGAGATACATCGCGGCAATTCCAAAGCCTCTCTTTTTCCCCCTCTCTCTCTCTCTCACACACACACACACTTTTCCTCCGATTGTTCCGTATACGCGATTAATCGACGCGAAAATATCGCGGAAGTTACGTCGCGACGCGTCGTCGCTTTATTTACTCCCCGTATATACCGCTCGGCACACGGAAATAGACGTAAATAGCGCGCGAGCGCGCGCGGGTTTGGAATTTTTGCAAAGTTTTAATTAGTTGATAAATATTTAGCTATATATATATACATAGAGTGAACCGAGTGAACGTGAAACGACGGAACTTTAATTGCAACGACGTCGACGACGTATAACTATATACTCCCTTTGAGGCTTCGCGTGCTTTATATATATATATATATATATATATATATATATACTACTATGAGAGTTGAGCGAATAAAAGGATCATCCTTTTCCCTTGCGACCTTTAGCGGCAGAACTTTCGAAAAAATTCCCCGAAGCGCGCACACGACGGTCAAATATTTTACCCTTAATTAGTTTCGAGGCGCGACTGCTTCTTCTTCTTCTTCTTTTCATAACCACGAAGATAAAAAAAAGGGTAAAAAAACCCAAAATCGACGAGACAAAAACTGTTCCCTTTTTAGTAGCTTTCGTCGTCGGAGAAGATGAGAAACTCACTGAATGAAGAATTTACTCTCTGCATACTGCTCGGATATCATCATCGTGTCTTCAGAAATTTAAAAAAAAAAAAAAACGATATCGCTGTCAAAGACATGCGCTTGGAAGCATCGTGCGGTAGATCAGTATACCGGCGAAAAATAAACGAAGTATATATAACATACACGAAAAGAAAGAAGGCAATTCCCGTAGCGAGTATATATATCCATTAACGTGTGTGTGTGTGTGTGTGTGTGTATATACGTAAGGAAAATCGAGACCTTAATTATTCAATGCGTATACTTTTACGACGAACGCGGCGGCGGCGGTACCCCCCATCAATGCGGCGGATTCGGCGCGTGTGCATTCTCTGAAGAAAAAAAAACACCTTATCAAGCGTCCCTTTCATCACGTGAACGGGGTATACAGCAAGGGAGTGATATATAGGAGAGAGAGCGAGAGGAAAAAAGAGAACTCGCTTGCCAAAGTGTGCGCGTGTGTAGAGAGCGACCGTAGACGACGTCGACGACGACGCGCGTGGCATAAAAAGAAGCTATATACGTGGTAAGGTAGGAAAGAGAGAGAGAGAGAGAGAGAGAGAGAGAGAGAGAGAGAAGAGAAAAAAAGGAAAAAAATGATGCCGGAGGCTCACTCTCTCTCCCTCTCACTACTCTCTGTACACTTGGGGCTTTCACGTCTACACTCCCCTTTCTTAACCCCCTCGCTCTCTCTCTCTCTCCGCGCGCGCATATATACCACCGTGTCTTTGCACTTTGACGTTCGACGGGTGGCTGTTATACTGCTGCTGGTTGGTGCTAAGCTTATACACGGGCGACCAACGTTTTTAATCACCGGTTAATCGTTCCGTGAATATTTTATCGTTTAATTAAGCCGCTGAATGCCCACGAAGATCACACGACACCAGCCCTTTATTCTCATACAAAGGTGTATGTGTGTATGTGTGTGTGTGTATATAGACACACTATACACACATATAGATACAGAGAACGACAAACATAGGGTATACACTACTTCTTCTTCTTCTTTCATTTCCCAAAGTCATTTTTCTCCCTAGATCCTTTGAAAAGTAATATCTAGCAGCTTTTCGAGACGTCATCGTGTGTATGTATAAGGTTGGCCCAGCCAATGAATAGAGGGTGAAGAAGGCGAAAGAGAGGGAGAGAGAGAAGGAAGCTTTGCTTAACGGGGAAACACAATAGCCGCTAATTATCCATCGCTTATCTGTGAGAGTGGAGAAAGCGAGATAGCGCGCGAGAAGAGAGAGAGAGAGAGAGAGAGAGAGAGAAGGACTGGGAAAAATCAATCCCCGGGAATCTTCGTCAAATATTGGAGGCGCGCCCGTGCGCGCAGCCGCCTGTGCGGATATCAAGGCTTTTATTATCTTTAATCAAGGATCCGATGACGTTGAAAATTTAAAACAAACTCTGAGCTTCGTTTAACGCTTTCTGTCTCTCTCTCTCTCTTTCTCTCGCTCTATATGTTTCTGACATTTAATAGCCTTGTCATTACACTATATATATATATATATACTGATCCATCGTCGCTCGGCATATATATATACATATTTCCGGTATAACGAGGAATTTATTTATATACGTATATATATATATATACATATATGTAATAAACGTATATATATAATTATATGAATTTCGAGTTAGCTGAAACCAACTCGTCTTTTTGTTCAACGGCATTTCCCGTCGTGCTTTTGACACTTGATAGCTTTGCTGCTGCTATAGGCAATCGACCGTTACGTTGTTGTTTTACATTACGCGTTAATGAGTAATTTATTTATAAAATGTAATTATAAATTAAGCGTAAGCGCGCGTGGTTCTGGCATATATATCTTTTGTCGTATGATATTATACTGGACAGTGTCGCGCACACGACGATGTATACCTATATATATATATATATATAAAAAAGATTAAATTACCTTAGCGTGGTAAAACTGTTTGAGATAAAGCAGCTGGCAAATGTTGTTAAAAAAAGAAGAAAAAAACAGAAAGGTAAAATGCAACAGGCTGTTGAATCCTCAAACGAAATTTCGTAAAGCAAAGGCGTGGCAACGCGTGTATACCGAATTTTATGTAAAAATACGTGTACATATAATAAAACTGTCAAATTCCATTTTATAATAATACACTTGCGATATAAAAATAAATTTTATACATATGGTATATACATATACGGTTGAAACTGAAAGTACCGATAAAGAACAATTGCGTCGTTAATTAAAAATTGCTGTGGTCGTATAATCTTCAGGCATTTTAAAATGTACAATTTCCGCATTATTCCCCCCTCCCCCCCGCCCGCACCAAAGTTGATTTATTCATCAGCCCGTATATTAAATCAATAATCAAACAATATACACATCTCTCGCTCTCACTAAAAAAAAACACTCAATTGAAAACCGCTTAAACAAAACAATATAAAGCAAACATAACAACGCAACACCAACGAATCGATCAAAATCGCTCTCTGCTAATGTAAATTTGTTTCTTTTTTTTTATCCTCGCGTATATAACAATGAGTAATATTACGTGAAAATATAAATAACCGCAGACCCATCGAATATATCTCGATAAGAGGTTAATATCGATTATTCTTCTGGTACACGCGTATACATGCAGGGTCGTGTCGGGTAATTGAGACGTCAGCAAAAAAAAAAAAAATTACCAACAAAGCCACGACGTCGGACAACTCAAGTGGCCAATGCATATACATTTATTTACATTAATCGCGTTGCTTCCTTCCACCATATTATATACATGTACATATACCCAACGTGAAAGAAAAAAAAATCAACCCCATAAATCACGGCCTTCTCCCTTCTTAAATTTGCATTCTCCCTTGGCGTCCTTGACGCGTCCACATAATATATCCACACACATATACATATATATATACGAAAAAAAGAAGTCAACATTTATTATACGTATATATAACATATACTATAACGATCACATACACCCACCCACAGGTTTCCTGAAGACAAGCTCGAAAGGCAGCGCTCAAGGCAACTATGGCTTGATGGACCTCGTAGCAGGTGTACACTGGCTACGCGAGAACCTCCAAGCGTTCGGTGGCGATTCCAATAGGCTGACGTTATTAGGCCATGGTACAGGCGCCGCACTTGCCAACTTCCTTGCTGTTTCGCCCATGGCAAAAGGTTAGTATATATACATGTATATAGTATATATGTAATAAAAAAAGTATGCGTTTGTAATTATAACGCGCGGACAGCTTTAGACTTTTATGGTGCGCGGCGTCGTAAAACGAAGGAGAGAGAGAGAGAGAAATGCTCTAGAGGACGAAAGTTTACATTTAATTAGCTTTTCATGAGACCCGGGGTTATGAGTGCAGTTTTTGTTTTATTCAACCCCTCGTGTATATATACAGACTAACTCTGTCTTCGTTCCTCTAACTATGTATATACACATACACATATACGCATCTCCGGCTGCTAAATGGTCGATTTTTTTACGTGCGCGCGCTATAACGCCGAAGGCTCATTTCTTTTATAACTCTATTCGAGCTGTAGAAGAGGGTGGTTATAGTGTCTTGGTTATTAGGGAAAAATGAAATGAAAAAGTTGCTGTTTGCCGCGATTACATGCGCGCTTTATTTCTTTACCTTATATATAAAACGCTATATATCGTCGGTCCTTACGAAGACTGGTACATCTCAAGTTCTCAATATGGATATTTGGGTACAAAAAAGTCTTAATGCGTATAATTAACAAGTATATTTGTTCCCATTCGTTTGTTAAAACAAGATTCAAAGTGAATAATAAAAAAAAAGAATTATTTTAATAAATTCATTAATTTCTCTTATTCAATTGTTATTCCTTATATAAAAAAGTCATTACCGGATGTTGTGAAGCCAAGATAAACGTTATGTTATTGGCTCATGTAGTGCACATACGTCAAAGTCAGGAAGTCAAAATGCCTTCCAGATTAGGGCGCGCAACGCGCGCTGTTCAAATCTCTAGTGTTTTAAAAAATCAATGGAAACAAATCTGTGGCTTCTCGGAATAATCGCGTATATATCTGTATTTTCCATGAGTTCGAGAAAATCGAGTTTTTAGTTTCGCATCGGGTATATTTAAAATAAAGACATATTTAAATGACATGTTTTTTACCATAGTTATTAAACCAATTGGTATTTCCAGTAAATTTTTATTCATAGTTTTAAATTCTTGATAACCTAAATTTGTCGCAAATGTTCCAAACATTAGCGAGATACCATAGTTTGATTACTTTTCTGAGTCCCGAATTGCATTGTTCTTCTGAAATACTGAATGAAAACAGTGCAGATATATGGTTATTCCGAGAAAATACAGTTATATTGTTTTTCCTTGTGCTCGTTCGAGAAAACGACTGCATCTTATCTATTTTTGTTCTGATTGCATGAGAGACTATTTAAAGGTACAGAAAATTACAGAAATAGATTGTCACATTTATGGTTATTCCGGAAAGCCACAGAAATGTACATGTTAATTAGACGAATGAAGACGTTTTTTATACGTAAATGTTCTTATATAGCCTTTTATTTTTGTAAATTTTATAAAATTCAGAATGCGAAATGTGCTAGTCTTCGTGAGGAGTGACTAACTATATATACTAACAAGAAGAGTATCTCAGATTCGGATCACGGATTTGTCTTAAACTTTGAGATGTGATTTTATATACCGAAATATGAAGGAAGCTACGACAAACTAAAGTTATCGACACTTTTAGTATAGTATTTTAAGAAAATACTTAAAAAATTACTATGTCTTTTACATTAACTATTTGGTCTAGACAAGCGTCAAGTAAAACTGTAGAGTGCGAGCTTTCTATCAGTTTTTTTAGAATTGAAAAATATGAACTCCTTCGTTAGTTTCAGTAGCATCAGATACATATGAAATTGAAGCTCTGGATTTCATCGATTTATAAATGATTTTTAGTTGCTTAAATTTGATATACTATAATTTTAAAAGAAGTTGAAATTTTTTAATTCTAAAAGAAGTAATATGAACGAGTTTTTACAATTATATATGTGAAGCTTATCCAGAATAAATAGTTAATGTAAAAGTATACTTATTTCAGTATTTCCTTAAAATACAACTGAAAGTACATCGATAACTTCAGTTTATTAAACCGTTAGGATCTAATATCCTATATCTTCCTTCATTCTTCGATACCTAAATCATCTCAAAGTATGACAAAAAATCCATGTTCCACATCTAATATACTCTCTCCTCCCAACTAAAATCTTACCCTCTCCCCATCCTTACCTACACAATCATCACCCATCAACCCAACCCCTATATACATATACATATAATCACCACGAACCACCAAATCAAGACGACCCCCACGTACCATAATTACATACATATACCTATATACATACACATCACACCACCGCGACACTACTGCGCACCTACAACTCTTCTCTCTCGCGCGGTGTCGCGCGCTTACTTGCTTGCTTGCTAAGAAAGAGAGGGCGAGAGCAAGAGAGAGAGAGAGAGAGAGAGAGAGCAGTAGTACTACGTACAGCCCTCTGGCTCGCCACTACATCCTTAACAAGCTTTCTCGAGTATGCGGGCTCGCGCGCGTGTGGCCGTAGTAGCAAGCAAGCAAGCAAGCAAGCAGGCTCTGACCCGACGTGCATCCACTAACAATCTCGCTGGCCTGGATTGCACTGCCATTTCGCTAACGAACCTTCTGCGGTGCCGCGCTGCTGCTGCTACTGCTGCTGCTCGTTCTCTTCTTCCTCTACGCATATATACGTGTACATGTATATATATATGTGTAGATGTATATATACGTGAGAGTGTCGGAGAGACCGTTACACACTATATATATATATATATATATATATATATATATATATATATACTTACTCTTGGACTTTTGTGTTCTATCTCGACGGTCAAACAAGGGATGTAATATGCTCCTTAGCCCTCTGTACCGTCCGTGCGCGTTGTCGCGAAAGGCCGCAAGTGTATATATAGTATACATATATGTATATATGTGTGTGTATGTGTGGAGAACGATGACGACTACACTGTGCTGGATGTCGAGTGGATGATGACGGCTTCTTTGTAATGCACGTACACACTCTTTTTTTTCTTCTTCTTTTTATTATTATCTCTCAACAGGGTTGAATTCACTGACGATTCATTGTGTATATATTTATACACACACACACACACAAACACACACAACGGATTGTACATTCATGGTATATAATTAAAGTGATTAACAAAGTATATAGCCGATGGCATCAATCTGTGTATAGTATTTGGAAAATGCACGCACTGTACGGGATTGCAGGTACTTCAAAATCGCACTCCTCACGCGGCCGCCGCTCCATCAGCTAATTGGCTAATTTTATTGATATATTATCGAGCATAGCCTGACTGACCAGCCGCGCAAGCGTACAATTATCTGATTGAGCCGTATATATACTCGCGCCATTTGAGCCGATCAAAATTAACGCCTGTATGTCGCGTGTATATGTGTGTGTATATATATAATTTATATGAGGATATAGAACTTCTGTTATGTGAAAATTAACGAACAATGATTCACTGCGGCGTATATAAGTGTTTGTGTATATATATATAATCTAAAGGATCGAATTAATTAATCGTGTGTGTGTGTGTGTATATATATATATATATATATATGCCACGCGGGGATAAAATAAAAACAGAGCGCGCAGCAGGTAGAGCTTTATAATACCTCTATACTGTATATATATATCTATATACGGTTTGTCGCGAGCAAAGTTAATCCGCTTACGTGTATATATGTGTGTATATATATAGGTAGGTGACCGAAGTGTACTGTGGGGAAAATTCAAGGAAAAAGCCAAAGAAAAAGCGCGCCAGAGTTGAATCTATCACAGTAGATAATGACAGGATTAGGTCAGACACACGCGCGCGGCGCCTGCGCTTGTATACACTTACGAGATAACCGCGGGTGAATTATAATTGTGCCGTAACGCGTACGTGTATATACACGGAAAATTTTTAACCTTTTAATATACCCGGTTCAGTGTCTTTCTAAATTGCCGTCTTTTCTCTCTAGTCCTTTCAACGTATTTAAAATATACATATATATACGAGTGTATAACAAAAAAAAAGAGAATAGAAATTTTCAGGTTTTTAACCGCTTAACCTACACCCACCGGCATATTCTCTTTCCTGTCCCGGTTTTCCTCTCTTCGTATATTATGCATATTGCGTTTGCTCGAACGCTTTGTCCTCCCTTTGATCTCGAAAAATTTACCCTCACTCCCCATGCAAATAAAAGTTTCGGAGCTTATATCCGCGCACGCGCATACATATATATAAGTATAGAGTATACCGAAAAGGTTTAAATTACTCTCAACGCTATATAATTTGAACCATTACTCCGGACCGAGCTTATGTCAAAGCCATCAATTATCAACCAATTTTCCTATTCTAATTATACGATGCACCAAAACATACATATATATATATATACAAAAATCCTTTTCCATATCAATTTCGCACCGTGTGCCTTGAAAAATTCAATACTACTCGCGCGTCTATACTGCGGAACTCGTGAAAACTGACGTCGACGCGTATAATGTCAGCTTTGCGGTCTAATCCAATCTCTCTCTCTCTCTCTCAGAATACCACGGTCCCGCACAGCCTCCAATCTTATTTACCCCTATATATATAGCACCTTAACATTCTTATTTTCATTCCATCACAACCACCACTACGACAGAACTAGTCGAACGTGTGGTGCTACTTGGGGGCTCGGCGTTATCACCCTGGGCTGTGCAGCGAGAACCACTACAGGTGAAACGTAGAGTAGCCGAAATCGTCGGTTGTCCTGGTGACGCTGAAGCTGATGATATAGCGCCATGTCTGAGGCTACGTGGTGTCGACGAACTCCTTGCTGTTAAACTCGACGTGCCGAGGTTTACCTCTGGATTCGCACCCTTCATCGATGGCGCTGTTCTGCCGCAGAGCCTCGTTAGTAATCAGGTGAGATATTTTTTTTACGTTTATATATATATGTATATACGTTTTTATTAAAGCGATTTTATATATATGTGAGCTATTGAATTTTTTTTCGTATAACGGTATTGATGTATGTATTTACATGGAAGTTTATGTATGTACGTTGTCCGTAAATAATTTCCAGATGGATAGAAAAAAAAAGTAATAAAAATTTATATAGCAGACGATTTATATAAAGATAATCATGTGGATTTTTTTACAGCAACGAGTAAATAAATATAAAAGTATATATCGACGTGCGCGCGTTCCAGTTTTATAACATGTATCTGCGTTTATTTATATTTTTCATATTCCATTAAATGAACAAAAACAACTTTCCCATGAATAAAAATAATCTTTCTATTCATAAATTCAATAATAACGTATATTACTCATATATCGCAATTTCACAAGATCAAAGCTTACCTATATTTTAATTAAAAAAAAAAAAAAAAAAAAAAAAAAAAAACATCATCTAGCTGGTGTACCCGTCTAATTACGATATACCATCTTTCCCTTCGCAATAAGCGTGGTAAAATTACGTTTGACAATTTATACTGATTATGAAGGATGTTATGAAAAGTAAGACGAAGGAAAAGAGAACCAACGCGACTATACACTTTTTAACGTACCTACCACGCGCGCACGCGCACGTCCCTCCTGTCGCGAAAGGAAATTTGATATATATATATATACATATATGCGCGTGCGCTCTCGCGCAAAATTTAATTAAACTAGATTACTTAATTACTTCGACGTCGTGTAATCATTCATTAAACTCAGCAAACTCTGTCCCTCTCCTGGCTCCTTAACTAGGAAAAATTCGCCTCATTTTGCTCTTTCCCCCGCGACGTGTATATATATATATATATATATATAAGTAATGAATTACCATTTCGCAGGACCAGCTCGTATATAGCTCATGCAATATTAAAATCCTCTGTGAAATATATCGTATAATATAATCTTCCGTATATACTAAATGATTAAACCTTTCGTCCGTTCTTATTCATCTCGTTACAGAACTTCCAGCCGACAGTGTCGTCGTCGGGCCTGATGCCACTTATGCCTGGTCCAGGCTCGGAGTTTGCCAATTTCGGTGACCGTGATGTCCTCATGGGTCTGACGTCCGACGAGGCTTGGCTCGAACTTACCGAGCAAGATCTCGAGGTGAGTTAACGTGATAATTATGTATATATATATATTGTGGAACAAAATAAACTATATATACATATACAGACACAGGTCGCTTTAATTGGAATGAGTTTTAATTGGCTAGCAGAGACATATATGTACTGTGGCCGGTGTTATATATTGGCTATTTTCGAACATAATTGGCCAATCAAAATTAAAACGGAACGACAAATCGGATTAGCGGGTAGTTTCGCGATCGGTTCTCGGAAAAAAGCTGTTGTGTATATGTATAGATATACACATGTGTGTATATATAAACACGTAAGAGTCTTGGGGAATACCAGTGATATACCTTCTCGCGTCTTATTCTCGATGAGAGATTTTTAGCCAAAGCTGATTAAACGAAATGTTTTAACCTGATTTCACGTTGTGCTGCTGCTGCTGCTGCTCCTTTATCCCCTTGAAGCATTATGATGTCCTGATTCTGATTTAATTCCCTAATGGTTAGCTTCTCTTCTCGGTTGCGTTCCCTCTCTCTCTCTCTCGCTCAAAGTCGAGAAATCCAGGCTTAGCTCTAGAATCGATTGTTCTCATCTCCTTGTATTGATTCCTCGCTCGCTCGCTCGCGAGCGCGAAGAGTTTATTCTTTATTTTTTTTTTATCTTTTCTCCGTTCTTATCGTAAGAGGTATAGATAAAAATTAGTCCGTCTAGAGTGCAGATTTATAATTCTTCTTATTGTCGATTTTATGATTCTTAGAGTGCTTGGATAAATTTATTATTGCAGTATAAAGTACAAAAGCGGATCTCTCCTCGTGAACTAAGTGTAGTACTTATACTTTTTTAGTCTCGGATCATTTTTTTTCCAATTCCACCGTTTCCCTCTCAATTTATCAATAACTATACCAGCAAATGATCGTTTTTTAATTCCCGCCAGTCCGAATTATATTTTCGCAAAATAAAAAATTTCGATTAGTAACAATATTTCCCGATAAAATAAGAAAATTCGCTCTACACAGCATCATGTATGTCAACACCTACACTTACCACATAATCTTACATTACCCAACTGAATAACCAAATCAATATATATTAATCTCCATATAGAACGGACTGAACGAGACCCGGCGCGACCGAATCCTGCGTACCTACGTACGCAATACCTATCGCTATCATCTACACGAGATCTACTCGACATTACGCAACGAGTACACAGATTGGGAACGCGGCGAGCCAAATTCCATGGCCATCTGCGAAGGTCTACTAGCATTACTAGGCGATGGTCAAGTTGCAGCGCCGTTACTGAGACTCGCATTACTGCATTCGGCAACAGGAGGCCGAGGCTATTTTCTACACTTTCAACCGGGTGAACGACCCAGTCGTAAGGGTGAGGAATTGCCGTATCTTCTAGGTGTGCCAATGTTAAGGAACGAAGGATACGGATTGGCTAATAACTACACGGCTGCTGATGAGAATCTGTCCAGGCTTCTCGTGCATTATCTGTCGAACTTCATTAGGAGAGGGTGAGTAGAGGAAAGAGATGAATATAATATTTGGGTTGAGGGGAAGAAAATCTTTTACAGCGGAATATTATGTGTATCGTGAGCATTCTGCTTTGGATTGAAAGTAAAAATACTTTTTATTATTGCTGAAAGTTTGAATTCAGTATATAGCTTTCTACTAGCTTTCGTAAATTATATATGTATATACTTTTTATGTAGTACACGCTGTGCTATCGGTTGTATGTACACTTGTTATACTTGAAAAACTAATCTATCAAGCGACCGTATACTATTTTTACATTTTTTTGAAAAATACACAGCAACCGGTACACGACGCGTGACCAACTTATTTCTATTTCGTTTACAAACAACCCCAAGAACCCTTCGGGACTTTTGCGTCCCCGATAAAACGCGAGTAATTTATTTGAAATCAATACCTTGTTAAAAATCTCCTCGTTTTCTATTTTTCACATACATGTACATACATACGTATACATACACAAAATACAACACCCGCATGCAGTAATTTTTTTAATTGTTTGTACACGCCGTCATGTTTTTTAATGCCGCGCCTTTGAGTTTTTACGCTGAAGGAAATTTTACCGGTGGGAATTTCGTTCTATATTCCAGTACCCACCCACACACATATTTTTTATTACTTTGAAACATACAAAATATAAAATTTTACACGCTGGGAGCATTTTCTCTCTCTCTCTCTCTCTCTCTCTCTCTCTTTTCACAATGTATACACACAACTTTATATATATATGAAATGTATCAATCATCGCGTGCGCGCACAGATTTTGTTTCTATTTTCCATTTTCCACGTATATAAATGAAAACAGTAAAAAAAAAATTCGTATGAATGGAAAAAAACTTTTCATTTCAATGCGAAATTCAACCTTTTGTGTATTTTAAACCTCACTGTAGAACCGCTAAAAAATAAAATCTAACGGAAACTGCATTTGTTTATACGTTCTTTCAAGAATATAATTTCATTTAAAAACTAAATTTCTCGATAAACGGATCAATCATATTTGTACCCACAAAATCCGAGAAATAGTCCATTAAAGGTTTTATTTGCCATACAAAAAGCCAAATGTCTATGTATTTTTCCACATAGTATATATATATATATATATATGTATGGACTAGAGTATCTCCTCCATTCAATTAAAAATCAAGGTATACATTTCACCTCGTAGACCAAAAATCACGATAAAACGTTTTCTAAACCCCCGCTTTTCGCTATAAAACAAATTTTCTATAAATTCTCTTCCACACCTATAATCCAATCTCCCGTCACACAGATTACCCACGCTTGGCTACATATATAGAGATACATACGGGCGATCATTCTCCAAAATTTCATTTCCAGCCCATCATCGTACAAAAAAAATAAAACGTTTTTTTTTACCTTCCCCTATCCCCATTAAAAAAAACCGCTAACGATCCAACCATATCCCTTCCATCCTCCGCATATAAAAAACTGCCTTAATTACACCCTTCTCTCTCTCTCTCTCTCACTCTCTTTTTCTCTGGTAATAAATCACACACTGACTGATTCAGCGACCCGAACGGCGCGGCGATGTCATCGTTGAACTCGGCAGCCTGGGCCTCAGCAGCAGACGTAGGTGTGAGCTCACCACCATTCTGGGACTCTTACGATTCAATAAACCAGTTGTACTTGGAAGCTGGTCGTAATACAGAAATGCGATCGCATTATCGTGGTCATAAGATGAGTTTATGGTTAAATCTTTTGCCACAACTACATAGGCCTGGTTACGAGATCAGTATGCGTCATCATCATCTATCAGAGAGTCCAGCTCTGTACGAAGGCGCGGTTAGACCTCAGACAATGGCTATGCCAATACCAGCGCCACCGCTACCCTTACCATATCCAACCGAACCGTCGATATCGAGCTCGGCTGCTATTACCACGACTATGGCTACTACCACCGATTGTACGCCCAATCTTACCAGTAGTCTCATGCCTGGCGCTGGTACTACGTCTACCAGGTTAGTCGTGTATTATATTGTATATACTTTTTGAACAAAATAAATCTATGTATACGCGACGCGCGTGTAAAGTGAATTTCGTAATATATGGAGTATAGAGTGAAAATCGAGCAAATGTTTGCGCTATATTTATTGGCTCCGAGGAAATGAAATCTTTGGTAAACTGCGAAAACAAACATCAGCAACCAGCGTGTAGTATTGACTTTAACGTTTTGGAACTTATACCGCGAGATTTTCAAGGAAAGTGCGTTACACAACTCGAGCACGTATATATATATATCTATAATGACCAGCTATATACTGGATATGTATAGGAAAAGAGTTTCGAAAAATATGTAATAACAGTGTAGCGTAAATAGCTTTTCTAAAGTCGTTTAAGTTTTACTTTTAAACATATTATTGAGTATTATACCAATCTATTGAGAACAACTCGGTTATATATGGACCTTATGTAACGTGTACTGGACACAAGCGTCGTGACTTCCGCTTAAATCACTATAAAGTATATAAAAGTCATCCTGTCACTTGTAACACGCGAACTTTTATCGTTGATCGTAAATTTTTTCTTTTTTGATAGGTAATTTAGACGAAAATAACGTATATATAACATTGAAAATAATGAACGTTATTTTAAGTTGAATGAAGAACGCTAACGGTTGTTATTTTATATTACAGCAATACGCAACATCCGAATCTAGGACCTGGGCCAAACAATCTTCTACGAAAGCTCGCCTCCAGTCATTACCAGAGTTACACGACGGCTTTGACGGTTACCATTGCTGTCGGGGTGTTCCTTCTGCTTCTCAACATACTGATATTCGCGGGTATATACCATCAGCGAGACAAAAATGGCAGTGCTAACGCCGGCGTCGATCCGGTAAGCATAATTTTAATGTGTTTCTTGAAAATGAAAAATTCGGTAGGGCTGTAAATTTTTATATTTTAATTTTAAATGCATAGAAATATATGCACAAAAAGAGCATAATTAAATCAGAATAAAACGAATAACTCGCTAAATTTAAACTAATAGATATATAACTGCTAATCAGTGAAATAACCCTATGAAAAAGTATATAATACGTTAAATGATAAAATTATTTGAAAATTTAGAAAAATACCGCATACCTTGTCGACTTTTCTTTTCCTAAGAGTCTTATACTTATTATATCACCTTGTTGTGGTAAAGCAGGTTACTACTTCAGAATTCATTTTGAAACAATACCAACTCAAAATCTTTTTTTTAAAAAGGTATTTACAAGTAGATATTCCTGTTTTTATTCTACAGGAAAAAAAATTGTAAAAATTATTATACCATTTTGAAACTCACTAACAGATTGTGAAAGCTCCAAAAATTTCCAAACATTCTATTAATTTTGCTAGAAATATAAGTATATAAACAAAGTTATATTCCACTTTTCATCAAACTCCCTATAAAGTCTGATGATAGATTATCACAGTCTGTTTTTTATATTACAAGTTTTTCATAAAAAATCATTTCATGCATTTCCACATACCAACACATCTACTTCAACCTCGACACCTTCTCAAATCAAATTTTAAAAAAAACGTTACCTTTTTTTTCTACAAACCTCCCACCCGCACTTATACAAATACTTACCAAAAAAATTTCCCCCTTTTCCCAGTGCTCGCTGGCCAGCCTCGCCGACAAGAAGAAAGAAGACCTCCTGGAAATCGGCGGCGTACTACACGATTCCCCAAACTTACCTAAGCTCTCAGTCGGTGGTACGCATACAAGTAAACGTTCGCTCTCCACCTTCGTACTTGCAGACTCCCCTACAGATAGCTCAAGTCCGGTGACTTCTCACAAGA
This sequence comes from Torymus tubicola, assembly GCA_035583055.1. NCBI lineage: Eukaryota > Metazoa > Arthropoda > Insecta > Hymenoptera > Torymidae > Torymus > Torymus tubicola. The sequence continues at coordinate 25,627,849 of JAWWEQ010000055.1, forward strand.
CGAAATTCGTCGACGAGCTCGAACACCTACAGCTACAGGAATATGAGTGTACCCAGAGTGCCTATTATTGCGCTTCACCAGCTGCCGTCGCTCAATTACAGCTTCAACGTGCACAACAACGTACACCATCGCCATGTGTCGATGCAACAATGGCAGCAGCTGTTGAGGATCTTGACGACGATGATGCTGATCTACCAGATCCACCGCCACCACCTAAATCGCCTGCGCCAACGTCTGGTTTGGTCTGTCCAGGTATACTTAGGCAACCTGGAACGCCAGGTAGTGCGAAGAAAAGGGTGCAGATACAGGAGATATCCGTGTAGCTAGTATAAAAAGTGTTGCGGTGGTTACGTGGTTATTATTATTATTATGGAAGAGAATAGGTTGCGGATGTACTTTGATGATGGTGGGAGTTTGCGTCAAAATTTTGCCGTTGCTGCTGATGAGGAGTATATATATAGATACGTAAGAGTATGAACAAAAAAAAAATATACGGTATGCGCGTATGTGTGATATGTGAGTTACATATTATTGAAGGAGAGATACGAAGGAGGATGATGTGTTTTTGCGTTTTATCTGTAGGATGAGTTCGTAGTTTAACGATTGTTGATTATTGCGGCGCGTGCCAGACGTCGCGCTGCTTTATTAAACATACTTTGTAGTTGAACTTTATGACAAAGTTATATTATATATATTTATCTCGTGCGAGGGGTAGGATTTTCTCATTTTTTTCTTTTTCTTTTTTTTCTCGCGAGAAAATCCTTGCCCTTCGCGATCCTTAAAGGAAAATTTAAAAATGAAAGAATTATAAACACTCGAAGTAAGAATATGAGAAACATTGTTTTAAATGCGTTCACGCAGACATACAGACACACATACACACACACGCAGACGCAGACAAAGCCAAACCGCTGTATTCGATTATATTCAGGAATTATAAATTTCGCGACGTTATTATATATTATTATATACCGTATATTATATATATATTATGTGTATACTCGTCGCATACTACGCGCGTCTATGTTGAACTTGCGTGCGTGACGAGATGCGGGTGTATAATAATGTACGGATATTTTCTCCGCAATACTATATTAGTAGAGGAAAATAATCTATAGATTCTCTCGATCTAAACGTTTTTTTAAGATTCGATATATAATATATATAAATAAATATATGAAATATATTACATTGAATGAATAAATAAAAAAAAAAGCTCTGATTATTGCCAGGGTAACCAACTGCCATAATAATTATTGTATTACACATACGAGATTTTCATCTGTTGAAAGAATAACAAAAAAAATCCTGAGATTATTATTAGTATTATTATTATTATTATTATTATTATAGCCGAAGTTGACTATCATGTACTTTGAAGAAAGGTGGGGGCAAAAAAAATAACAAAAACATACGGGTGCCAAATATATATACTTACATTATATAGCGAATAGCAAATTTTGATGCGAATGCCCATTTTTTGACGAAGAAAGAAAGGGACAAAAGATGTGTGAGAAATAAGGAAGCGAGAATAAGTAATAATTATAAAACAGAACACGAAGAGACATGCACACAAGATACGGGATTGAACGAGCGTATTTTAGTCATACGTAAAAGTGTATGATTATATAGTTCGTGATATTACGGAAGAGGAATTTACAGACTTGAAGAGACAAAGTAAGATGAGATGAAGCTTAAAAAAAAAGAAAATAAGACAGCATAGGAGGGAAAAAAATGAGATATGGCGACGATGTGTTTTTTCGCGCGTATGTAGCTTACGCAAGGAATTGAATTCATAGACTTTGTGATCGCTTAGCTTAGAATTGTAACTCTGTAGAGGCTCGACTAGTCACCACCGAGGGAGAAGGTGAAGAAGGAGGCGAAGATGAAACAGAACACGACAACCGTATAATTATTATTATATATATAATATATTGGAAGTGACGGCGTGACCGCGCGCGCGAGCCTCGCGACGGAATCTCCCTTCCTCCCCATTCGGGTGTATAATATATAAAGAATTAAAGGAAAAAAAAAGGAAGTAATTACCACGAAGAATGATTTTTTTGATTTTGTCGAGTAATCGTATAAAAATAAAAACGAGCGGTGTTCCAGAACAATCACGAACGCGCAATTATATAATATTAAAACATAGCGAGAGAGGAAATGTGAAAGAGAGAGAGAGAGAGAGAGAGAGTGGAACGATGAATGCGAATTAGAATGAGTGATAAAATGACGAGTATATATATGCGTGAGTTTTGTGCAGTCTGTTGTAGATGTAAATCTCTGCGTATCTCACGCAACGCGTTTATATTATATGATAAAAGAAGAGGTATAGGAGGAGGAAAAAAAAAGTCACGATATGCCGGGGGTGCTCACCATAAGTACATCCATACACACAGACACACAGAGAGAGAGAGAGAGAGACGTACTACACACGTAATTGTATATTACACCCGTATATAAAGGGGTTTCAAGTTCTCCGATATTAAACGACAAATAATAAGAAGAAGAAGAAGAAGAAGAAACAAGAGAAAAAAAAAATAACGAACGATTAAAAGAACATAAATAAATAAAACTAGAGGGAAATAAAGAAAGAAAAACGCTCGCTCGAGTTATTAGTTTCGTTATATACGGCCAGCCGCGGATATGACACGCGAATATCTTGATGAAGGATTGCGCTCGCGCGACGATTGCGCGCGTCTATATATCGTTTTTTAGTAGTGGGCACTATCTCTGACCCAATTTTTTTTCTCTTTTCTTTTCGCGCGTGTGTGAGAGTGCGCGCATTCGAGCGTCAGGATATTGCATACTTTTCAAGACTAATAAAAAAAAACAAAGAAGAAAAACTAGCCGCGCGGATATTAAAAAGAAAAAATACGTAAACCGTGATACGTAACGGAACGCACAATTCCTTAAAAAAAGAAGAAGACGAAGAAAAATGATGCGGTGAAAGGGAGAGGTGAAAGAAAAAAAAAACGTGTACATAGTCCCACCCCGTCGATCGATGAGCGTTATAAAATAAAATAAGCAGAAAACATAAGGTTTAAAAAAAAAACGATGAAAGAAATAAAGAACCGATTATGTAGGTTTATATATATATATTGTGTGTGGGCACTCCTGGGCTTCCTTTTTCGCGAGCGATATGAGAGAGAGAGAGAGAGAGCGAGAGAGAGAGAGAGGAGAATGATATAGGAACAAAAATTCGAAACGAATAAAAATATGATAAAGTATATAGCGAAAAAAACGAACAAACACACGAGGATAATTCGGAGAATTGAATCTATAGTTGAAAAGTATAAAAGAGACGAGAAGACACGCATTATAAGGAAACAAAGTATGATAATAGCATTAAAGGGATAAATTAATAGACATCACACTGAAGTGATTTTGGTCAATGATCACGCGGCGAATTTTCGTCATTCCACGGCGTTATATATTATATATACATACAACCAGAACAAAAAAAAATACAAAAAACAGACAGACACACACACACACACATTACATTTCACCGGTGCGAGCGAGCGCGTCAAGGTGTTTATACCTCCCATTACCGCGAGATCGATATAATCTTATAAGGGGGATGCAAGATATAACAAAATGGGGATGCAATCGTCTTTACCCGCGCGTGCGCTTATACTTTTTTATAACGAACGAGCACCGAGCGTGAGATATACACACCAAGACGACGCTCACGCGCGTAATATGGGTTCGACAGAATTGTAAGGAATTATTATATACCGAGAGATTAATATAGCGGAGCATGGGTGGATCGTGCGAATAAGAGAACGAGAGAGAGAGAGAGAGGATGATGATTTCGCGTCACTGAATTTTCCTTGAATTGTAAAATAATAAAGATGATAATTATTGAATTTAAAAACAGATGGGATTAATGACGAGAGCGACGATAGACGAGGACGACGAACATAATGACAATGACAAATAAAACGACGACGACGAAGACGACGATCATGATGATGATGATGATTATATCAACTATCGAATGTGCTCGACGTGTATTGGCATGTAAAATGGCGCGCCTATTGATGTTTCGAACGTTGGAATTTGTTTAATGAATACCTAATAAAGAATTTAAAATATATACATACTGTGTGCTGTGTGTTATTTTTTGTTGTGTGTAAATAATTTCCATGCATATAAATTTAGTATTCTATATACCCATGAGTTAATATATTAAGTATAGTAGTATATAGTTACAAGTCGTATTTTAAAATAGGAGTTTTTAAATATTAAATTAAAAAATTGAAGATGTTATATGAATAATATTGATTTTTTTTCCATTTATAAAAATGCTAATGATATTATAACAAATTATGCATAGTTTTTCTTTCTCGACTTTAACAGTCAAATGTTTTATTAAAAATATTCTCAAGCTTTTTTGAAATAAAAACAATTTTCAATTTAATCAAAACAAATCAAAGAAATTCAATTTTTGTTATCCTTTAAGCTTGAAATTCCGAGGTAGTTACCTCTCCTACGCTATTGCCCAAATATATCTGCTAGAAAATCAATAATGAATGTATATATATACGGGATATCCCTAAGTCAGCATGCGTACACGTACCGCCTGAAAATACGCCTGCATGATACATTTGATTAAGTTTTTATAGAATCACTAAATCTTTTCTTCATGCTAATACAAAAAAGAATGTTTTATTTTACTTTGTGCAAATAAGCTAAGCTAAAATTGTAAATGTATAAAAACAAATGAAGAATGTATGTTTATTTTTTTTTTTTTATTTTCCATGATATATGTTATATAGTAAATATGACATCAAATCTGCTGAATTGTAAATAACAAGTGTCTGAATAAAGTATAATAGGTTTAACAACAATAATTCGGTTATAAAACAAAAACCAATTTTATAAACACAAAATTATTATAAAGTAAAATATTGCACGTATAAAAATTGGCACGATTACAAATTAATATATGTAAATTACATAGTATATTTAAAAAAATTACTTTTTGTAAAATCTAATAAAAAAATCTCATTAAACATATTAAATGAAAAATAACTTGAAAACTTTTTTTGTAATAATTTATATAGCTGATTTTTAGGCTTAATTATTAACATTTAACAATGAGATACTTTAAAATTTGTACACAGATTGTTTTTTTTCAAGACACATCAATAAATGAATGTATTCTTGAAGATGAAGAAAAAGAAGAAGTGTTTAATAACTGTTTTTAAGGAAATAATATTCTTCTTTTCCTTCTTTTATATCACAAATTTACATAAGTAAAAATTTATTAGATTTTAAAATAATAATTAAAGGGTAGAAAAAATAATAGATCTTATAAGACCATGTGAGTTTTCTCGAGGTGGCCTGAAAGCACAGTTAACTTGAAAATTAAATACCACATTAGCACAGACTTCGTGCAGGCTAGAATCGGCTAATGGATACCAGCCCTCAGTATTAAATACAACTCCTATTTTATAAATCTAAAAATAAAGAATATGTAAAATTAAATTTCTAAAATAATATATTAAATTTAATATTTCAAATAATATTCACCTTTCCCTTTTGAATATACACTGGACGATTAAAGGTAACTTCAACCAAATCTTGAACACTAACTTTTGTGCTAAAGTGAGTATATGTCAGTCGAGCGCCAAAAGCATCAAGAAGATGAGCATATAATACTTCAGTGTATGATGACTTTGGAGGATGAGAATTGATTTGCTAAAAATAGTTTAAAATTGAAAATAATTGTAATTGACATTTTGTTATAATAAATTAATAATCAAAATTAAAACATACCTTATTTAAAATCTGTGATGGCACTTGAAGTCCAAGAATACAAATATTTTTACTAGTCATAAACGAAAGATTACAGTCTAAAACATTATCATTATGAATTTCTGTTTGACTTTCAACTGCTCGAACACAATAATGTTTTGGAAAATCACGATATTCATTGCGTGTTGATGCCAGTGGTCTTTCTGGTATATTATCATTATTTTCTTCAAGCTCTTTTCTCATCAAAGAGATTGGATCTAAATTCAATGATTCACTAGACTCTCCGAGTAATGGAGAGGATGTAACTAAATTAATTGGATGGTCATCCAAGTCATATGGACGTTTTCCAAAAATAGCAAATGGTTGAGATCTTTTCATCTAAAAAATATTAAATAAATATTTAAAATCGAAAAACAAGTTTTATATATATGAATAATGATTTAAAGAATTTTTTATATTAGATTATATGAAAATGAACTTACAGGACTCACTGAAAAATCATTGAAAACTTGCATAAATACATTGGCTCTACTTTTTGTTTCTGTACAAAATCCTTGAGGCATTGGTTGTTCGCAATAAGATGATGAAATATTCATTAAAAGTGCAAAAGCTTCTTCCTGTGTTAATAGCAATGTCTTTGCTGGTCCCTCTGCAAATTCTTGTGGAGTCAGTGTAAGAAATCTAATTTTAGTTAAAGCATTTCCAATTACACTTTTAATAGATTTCTGATCTGATGTGTCTAATGATTGCCTATTACATTCATATTTAGCCCATCTAGCTAAAGCGTTAAATAATTCTAATTCAGAGGTTATATGTAATTCGTCTAAATCCAAAATTTTTAATATAGTATCAAGTTCCACATCACCCCAACTTGGATCATTTATCACTTCGTTAGTCTTTTTGCGCATAATTTGCAAACATTTATCTTCTATCGCAGGTTCTTCAAATAATTTTGCAAACTCGTACGCACGACAAGCTGTCTTGGGTGAAAGATTTAACCATAAATACCTCTTACATTCTTCAACGAGAAAAGGTAACATATATTTTTTTGCGCAATAACACAGTTCACATGCAAGTTCAACTGAAGTCAAATTCACTCTGTCAGTATAAATGTGATCGAGCAGTGCTTTAAAGGCTCCGGGCTGAACGTCTCTTATTGGGATAGGATCATTTTTCTCAGCCATCCCACCATAAAACATTGCTTCGAATACAGGACTCGACATTGCCAAGAAGATCTTGTGCCCTTCCATAACCTGCTGATCGGGCTCTTGACCAACAATGAATTTGCAATCGCTCCTAAAATAAACCATAATACATGCATTTTAATACAGATAAGCAAGAAAATACGAATTACTATGCATTTAAAAAATACTTACCATTGTCCCGTCTCAAAGAGATGCTGACTTCGTCGCACGACCCTACTCTTGGTCGTTTGCCAGTCGTACGGCAATTCCATAGATTTCCTAGGGTTGCCGTTCTCCTTTTTCGCATCCAGTGCAGTGAATAATTTGTGTACTGGGGGGGTCAAAGGCGAAGACGCGCTCTCCGCAGTGTCTTATTAAAATACACAGCAGCAAGTGCGAATGTACGATTCCCCGCGGGCACCTCAACTGCTTTAGATTCTAAAAATAATAGCTGCAATTTTTTCACATAAACAATGAACTGATCGTGCCAAAGGAACTCACGTCGGAAAACTCTAGCTCGCACCCTCGAGACTAGGGCGACATTATTGTATAAGTGAGCGCGCTAAATCTGATACACTTAGCTCACACGTAAACAAAGCATCGTTGCACTGTATATACTTACACACTCCCTGCGACGCTGTTATGCTTTTCGTTTTTTTTTCTTGGTTAGGAAACTTGGCTATACCGATAAAACTAGAGTCTAAAAGCAGACTTTATGTATCTATATCACTAATGTATCTGTGCGGCTCTCTCCCCCGCTGTGCTCCGACAATAACGCAAAACGGTATCTTGCTCTCTGTTGAGAAAACGGAGCATCAGCCAGCTCAAGCGATAGGCAGAGAACTACTTAATAGGCGAACTACTTTAGTGAATATTCGTTGTTTCTTCCTTCGCTTGGTGTTCGAGCATCGAGTTCGCTCGTTATTAATCCGCACTGTAGCCGCTGGCGGCGCGCATAACGATTGTAGGTATAATTTGTAGCTGACGTGAGGCGTCGCGGTCGGGCGCGTCCCAGTACTAGCGAGTCGGCGCGTGACCAAGTGGCGTTGCCCCAGTCTTTGATCGCACTGGAGAGGAGTGGAGGATGGCAAAAAACGCTATGTATATCTTACTCACGGTAGCCGTTCGTTCATATAGCAGCTGTACGCTGTAGTTGTGTGTGGAGAGACGAGTTGGACTTTGGAGGTGTCAATAAAGTTCGCGCGGCTGCGCTTGCTATCCCAGCTCTGATGCTTGGCGATACTTCGATGTGCAACACTGGGAGACAACAAATGACATCGTCAAAGAAGGGGTTAGAATTACGACTATTTACACTTTTTTTTTTTCTTTGCTTGCTCGCCTTGATTCGTCGCGCCTTTTTTCCTCGAGCAAGACCGCAATCATCACCGCAGACTTTTATACATTGCAGGAGGAGAAATCTAAGCGGGACAGACTAGCAGATGCGTCATAATAACAGACAAGTCCGGGATAATATCGAGAGAATCTAAACAACGATGTTTGTCTATGCAACAGTTATAGACGATTGCGAGAGGAGACGAATGGAATGACGTGTAATTGAGAATCAGTAGATAATTGTCGAGCAGATGTGTATAGTAGTTTGTAGAATTTGAGGAATGCAAAGGGCTCTCTATTGAGACCATTCCTTTTGTTAATATGTCAGATTTGGACTCTGTTTGGACTGGTGGAGTTGTTCCTGAGCTTCCAGATATCACTGGTTTGCATTCAACAGGTGATAAAATTATACCTATTTTTGATAACCAAATAATAAATAATAATTTAACTGACAAAAATGAATCGATAGAGCTAGAACGACTCAAGCTAATAGTAGTTAAAGGAACTATGTCAAAACCAAATTTAACATTTAGTGAATTAAAGCGACTTGGTTGTAGTAGTGAAGGTCTAGTTCATGGTAAGTCTCTGACTAATATCAAGATTATTTTATTGCAATTATCAAAATCAGATTAATTGATAAAAAGGATCATTATCTATTTTTACAGATAACGTGAGAAGATTTGTATGGCCAAAGTTATTAAGAATACCAGAACAAAAATTACAAATAGTTGAAGATCTTGAAGATGTACATAAACTTGTTGATAATGATGTGTATCAACAGATATTAAAAGATGTTGCCCGCAGTGGAAGCCATATGCCAGAAGATACCTCAGAAGATGCCATGGAGAACTTTCAAAAGGAGTTAACACAAATAATATGTTGGGTGCTATCGAAGCATTCAGAGTTAAAGTATGTATGATCATTGTTTCTAATACCTACTCACTGCTTATTATTTATTAAATGTATAATTAATTTTCTAGTTATTACCAAGGATATAATGATGTAGCTGCAACTGTTTTGCTAGTCATGGGTTTACAACAAGGTTTACATGTCCTAGAGAAAATTTCAGTAACGTTTTTACAAAGGTTTATGGAGAAAACAATGGAAAAAGTAAATCAAGAACTTTTCTACATATTCGCTTTGCTAGATCGTGAACATCCTAAACTTTTAGAACATTTAGAAAAGTAATTATGGCTATTTTATGGTTTGAATATAAAACTAAAACAAAATTTAATTCAAATACCAATAATTTAATATTTTTAATTACAGTGTGGAATTGTTTCCTCATTTTGCTCTAGCTGAGTATACAACGTGGTATGCACACAAATACTCTGAAAACAGAAAATTATTACATAGGTTATTTGACTACTTCCTTGGAAGTCCACCATTGATTCCTTTATACTTAAGTACTAAAATTGTTGCATATAGGGATAAAGAAATTTTTAATACAACACCAGACATGGGTCACACACACAAAGTTCTTAGTACGGTAAGAGAAAATATTTTGAAATTAAGTTTTCATGTAGTTCTTTTTATGAATAACTAAATACAATTTGTCTTTTATATTATAGTTACCAGATGATTTACCATTTGAGAAACTTTTGTTTCATTCTTCAAAGTTATATCAGCAGTATCCACCAGAGTCAATAGATAATGATGTAAGAGAATTTGATTATAGAAGAAGACGTAAAGAACAAGAATGGAAATTAAAAGCAGAAGCAGTACGTTTGGAGCGAGAAAGACAGAGAAACTTAAAGATTGCGCGCACACAGCCGAAAAATCCTTATCGTTTCAAAAGTTATAAAACTATTACAGTCATAACTATCTTAGCTGTTGGACTATATGCCTTTTTGAAAACATCGTCGGGGCTCAACTGACATTAGCTGAACTTTTTTGTTTTAGTATATATTTGATTTCACTTGTTTTTTATACAGAAATTTTCAAGTTTTTTTATATAATTCTTTGTTATATTTTAGATTGTGATAATAGATATCTAAAGATTTAATAGTTAACTTATTAAAGTCATTTACATAATTTAGATTAGAATCAAAATTATTGTTTGACTTGCAATTTCGATTAATCAAAATTATATTAAGTTTTTTTTTTATATGTGATCACTATATAATGATTACAGTTTTATAAATTTTAAATGAAATATTATTACTTTGTTGCACTATTGAAGATTAAGTTGTACTATATAGTTTAAGGGTGAATGTTTAAAAGGTGCTTGCGTGATAAATGTTATAGTAAAAAGTCTTGAGCATTCCTCTGCTGCCTTTATATTGTGTTCGATTATAATGAACACAAAGTTGAGGTGTAATTAACGACTTCCACTTCAATATGACATTATTGAAATGTGTACCAAATGACAGAGTAGTGGAAGTTGAGCTGACAACTTTTTATGTATGTAAAATCTAGATTTAAAATAATATATTCTGTGAAAAATATTGTACGTAAATGATGTATTTATAATAGATCATTATCAATGTATGGAATTCAGTATAAAAGTATTTATTGTTTATTAAAACTTTTTTTCTTAAAATACTGACTTAATGTTTTGTCTACAACCTTTAATTACTATCATTAATTGATAATTTTATTTAAACAGGTTAAAATAATAATATTTGCATATTGTATGAAAAACTATATTCTTTATTCTCTTTAAATTTGATTATCAGTAACAGTTTTACATGTAAGATTATTATAAAACTATTGCGATGCTGAGTGTGTATATAATGTTTGTCACAGCTCTAATCAGTCAAACTAAAATAGCTTCACTGGGCAGTACAGATAATGAAAAATTTAACTATGGAAGTACACGAGTATTGGATATCGTCATGTAAAAACTTAAAAAAAAGATTCTTAAATTTACGTAGTTTTCCCTTAGAATTACATTTATAGTAACGTTATAAAATATACAAAACGAAACATTAACACAAAAGATTTGCAGAATAAATTTTCATAATGCAATATCTTTTATCACACCAACTTAGTTCTTTTGTTTATCTCTGATTCTTGAGGTAAACATTGTTGTATTTAGAGATCTTGTGCTTATTTCTTAAATTTTAAAACACTTTTGACATAATCAAGCACAGCTTGATTGCTCAAAATTTGCATGTGATTGACTCCAGGAAATGGTTGATGGTAAATTTTTTTCTTCTGTTTTCCATTCCAAAATGTACATCCTTCTAAACTCCTCAAATTAACAGTACCATCTCCATCTCCTGGTATTAGCTGAGGATAACCATCAATAGATGTTCCAGGTTTGTAATGTAATCTATAAAAAAAAAAATAAATAAAATTAGTGTTGAATAAATAATTATCTTTGTAAGGAGTACAAAAAAACTTTTTTTGATTTTTTTAATATCTTTTGTTTACTTACTTTTCAACAGTAGGTACTTGTACTCCATGTAAACAATGAAGCTCTACACCTGGAGGTCTGAAATCTAATTGATACTTTTGATTATCTAAATGAAATTCCCAACCATTTGGCACATTTATATCACTGGAAATTGAAACATTCATATATTAAATTATCCATATATAATAACAAATTAAATTTGTTTTTTATAAAATAAAACTTACATTAAGTATTGTCTCATATCACTGAAAGTGTAATTTCTCAATTGAGTTTCCACCAAAACTTCATCATCTTTCCAAAATAATTTTGATGGTAATAACCATCCTAAACTAGGGCTGGTAATTTGTTGATCTTTTAGAGTACTTTCTCTTAACAAGTAAGCACCTAAGTCATCACCAATTGCAAACACTTTAAGAGCCTTAACTGATCCTCCCCAAGCTCCAGCCAGTGTGATTAATGAATTAATATATTTGTCCTTCCATGACTGACTTTGTTGTTGTAAAAATATTAGAGACATTGGCCCTCCCATACTGTGTGCCACTAGGGTAACAGGTTGATTATAATTCATTATATAAGTTTCTTCCACAAGAGCTTTCAAATCTTGAAAATATTGCTCATTTTCATCTAAAATTAAAGAATGAATTAAAAATTTAGTATTTGTAAAAAAAGAAAGTTTTATGAAAACTTAAATGAAAGAAAATGTGTATCACAATCTTATATCTATCTTGTGCAACTGTATTTTGAAACACTACATATGGTAATTTAATCTGTTTCAATGCCACATTTAAGATACATTCATTTGTGCTTAAATATATGTAATATTTAATTATATAAGTAAAAAAGTATTTACTTGGTCCTTTTCTAAAGTCATACGGAGCTCCACGCAGTGAAACATTCCTAACATAGCCCAAATCTTTGACCAACATATTACCAATATCCTTAAAGTAAGAACCAGGAGAAGCTTTGCTGGGATCCAAATATTCTACAACGAATGGATCACCCCAACCTGGTATTGAAATATCTACTCCATCTGGATTTTTAGTCTTTCGTGTTTGGTTATCATAGAGTAGCTTCATGTTATCAATCTGCAAAAAGGAAACAAAACACCTCTTATCAGTAATGAATCATCTTGTCACCTAACACCACACAGCTACTCCACTTACCCAGCAATCAATAATTATCGGAACCAGCAGTTCCAAGTTGAGCCAAATGTTGAAATATCCACTGGTAACCTTTTCGCACAAATAGTGCACAACAGTGGTTTTGTTAAGCTTCGCTTCAACCTGACTGCCTCCATCTCCTGGAACTGAAATATGTTTTCCTTTTAGTTTGTACATACGTTCTATTTTTACGCGGCCATCGTACGCTTAACGCGATGAAGCCTTATATATACGCTGTAAATGTATATATAGTGTATCTACAATACACGCTATCCTATCAGCTTGTATACTCGAAGTGAGAATAAAAATTAATATTATATATTTACCAAAAATAACAGGCGATCTCTGAGTTCCCCTAAAGCGGAACGTCTGCGTGAGCGATATGCAAGAGAACAACAACAAGATCACACAGGACGCCACACCGACGCGCATAGTTTATGTGTCTCTCGTCGTATCGCTCTATATATATATATATATATCACTATTACTTTCACTATGATGCAATTTGTATACACTCGTTGACTCGATCTAGCTATAATATGCAAGTATGAGCAAACGTCATCGACCGAGCGAACCTTTTATCAAACACAATTTCCAAGTCTAATTTCTCTCACTCTGTTGTTTTTCTTTCTCTATCTGTCTTATCGCCCGTGCGATCGTCGCCCGTTCGACTCGCTCGCCGTCGGCCACCAGACTGAAGCAATTTACATCTTGCGGAGGCTCGACGGGCCACTCGAGCGCGTGGTTCGGCCGTCAACATCGCGCGATCAGCTGATGACGCAGCATCAAGCCATCGAAACTATAGGTATACAACCTCCTCTCTCTCAAGCGCGCACACACATGCGGACTATTCTATGTACTAGGAAGCAGACGACAGGGAGAGAGAGATTTTTTTTTGCAATATACACACAATACACAAGTGTATCTTTTTATCTTGGAAAACAAAAAAAAACATTCGCCAATCGACGCGAGCTTGTTATTTGCTCCGATAAGTGCACGCGAGTCGCGAGTGCGCACTCGCAACACGATACTTTTTGTGAATGTTTTTCTTTCTTTTTTTTATCATGAGCAAAAAATACGAGTGAACCACCCGTTCGTATAAAACATGATATATTTACGTAATTATAATTATATCGAGAAATTTATTTTTAATTCAATACGAACAATCGCACAAAAATAGCGATTTATTAAAGGCCAATTAAGTATCGATATATATATACTTACAAGCATGTATAATACTTAATGCGACTCAAACAAAGAAAATTCATTCTATAGCAATAAAACGCGAGACAGTTGACGTTCATCATCATTGTTAAATCAATCGTGAGTAAGTACAACCCTCCTCCGTAAAAGTATACCTTCGTGCCACTCGCGATCGGTCGCTATATACGCTTCGCACAGCCCCTATTTGATAAATGCCCGACGAACACGAATATATACTAATATTACACTGAACACGAGATCAGCTGTACGAGGTGAAAATCCCCGCGTGTGCTATACGTTGTATATATATATGTATATGTATTTGTGCGGTGGCGCAGCGACTCCAACGCCTAACGTCAAACACGCATATAAGGGTGTAGACTGCTATAGAGCCGCGATTGTTGTGCTTGTGCGTCGTTCGTTCGTCCTCCTACACTATAACGTGTGTCCTGTGTTAGACCGGTGCTTCCTGCTATCCTATACTAATCGTTTCTTAACGTACAAATATATTTTGTTAATAATACGTGAGTTTTGTAGATTTTGTTTGTTTGTTTTTGAGTTTGATATTTGGGAAGTATTTATATATTTAATGCATGTATATATGTGATTGCTCAACAGGATGGCCGAGGTGAAGCCTGAACACAAGGTCGAGGATAGTGAAAACTACCCATCATCGGGGAACAACGTAGATCCGAAGAACGTCCAGGAATTAACGCAATATGTAAGTTCGACTGCTGCTTAGTGTGTTTGGACTTTGTTTTTGTTTGATACGTTATCTGTCATTGCTAGCGATTAAGTTAATTATAATGTTATGATTAAAACGCACGTTTTTTCCTCTTTTTGTAGGTGCAAACGCTACTACAAAATGTTCAAGATAAATTCCAAACGATGTCGGATCAAATTATCAGTAGAAATATCCTTTTTTAACAATGTTAAACCGTAGTAGAGGAGAATTTGTTTTGTCATCACATAACCTCAAAGTTGTGTGTTGTGCTATTATATTTTTCTTTTTTTTTTTAAATCTTTTTAAGGAAAAAAAATACTGAATTATTTTATTTTTCATAAGTTATTTATTTATTGTTTAAATTTTACTTTATTTACAATTATGACAAATGTAAGTTGTCATATAAAAGTTATGTACATATATTTCCTTAATAATAAATACTAGATGATATGGGAAATAGAATAGATGATTTGGAAAAGAACATCGCCGACCTAATGACACAAGCAGGAGTTGAAGGAGCTGAAAAATAAGTCATCGAAACTTCCAATTACCATGAAATTTTGGATCAATCCATCACCGAATATATAATTTGCACCAAGTACAATAATGTAATTTTAACTTAGGAATATATTTTTAGCTTGTTGCTGCAATAACATTCAAATGTACAAACTTTTGTAAATTAATAACATTTTATCAGAAAACAGGGCTTTATCTTTATAAAAATTTGCACTATGAATAACTAATACTGTGAATTAGAGAGGATGTCAAGTTCTTTTGGTACTTTGGCAATGTCGGCACCATTCTCACAAGCAGTCGACCAGTTTGTTTCTGCACACCTTTTTTGGGCACTACTCTTTTCTAAAACGGCAGGAAAATTTAAGCAAAATTAGCTCTTTAGGTTTACATAGTCTTAAGTCTAGATCTCACTGATTTCTTTTCTCGAATAGATGAAGACTCTTCGGATTCTTCTGTGCTCTCATCATACTCTTCGACATGCACTGACTCTGATGAATTTGTATTACCAGTTTTGGAAGAATCCTGAAAAAAAAAACATAATTGATTAAGTGATTTGGAAAAATATTTTTAATCGATTACTGTGTTTAATAAATTTTTTTACCAAAGACTCTGTTGTTCTGTGAACTTTTTCCTTTCTCAAAGACGTTGGAGACGGTGAAAATCGATTGTGAAGATTCATTAGGGAATACGCCTGACGAAAACCGGATCTTTTGACAGAACTTAATTTTGACGATTCGGCAGACTTCATAGCTTCACGGAATTCCTAATGATGAAGTGTACATATATTGAAACATTAATTTTAATCAAAGAATAACTAGCACATGGATACATATATAGCGGACAATTACGTATAACATTCTACACACTAAAGCTAACATTAAAGTTACCCCATTCAATTCTCCTCTCGCGGTTTGATAGTCCTGCATGACGATAGTATAAAAGAAAACATTGAATTTCGTTACTTCTTAAGTATAAATAACGAATATTTTTTTATTTTATATAAAATTACTTCATAATAAAAAAAGGTATATATATTAAATGAAACTTAAATATGCGCATCGGTACCTGCAAGTCTTGCGTCTCATCAATCTCCGCCACATCTTGATACGCCTTTGTCAAAAGTTCCACGGCTTTCGCATGAAAGCTTAGTTCTACTGTTACGAAGCTCAAAAGCATCGTCTTAATGTCGTGGAGTTTTTGCTTCTCAAACGAGTCAATCTGCTCCTCCAGACCCTTAACGACGCGAGAGACTTCGACAGTCGCTTTCATCAAGTTCGACTTTGCTTGCGACTATATAAAGCTTATCGTCAAGGCGTATCATAATTTAACATTTTTATTTTATTTTAATTTATATATGAATTAAACCGATAAAGGATACAATTCTTTGCTGATTTTTCGGATTCTCCTCGCGAACTTTTTCCAACATTCGTTTTCTCTTAAGCTCCTCGTCCCTCGCTGCAAATGTACTTTTAACATTTTCCTTAGCGCGCTTGCACGTGTTCTGATACTGTGACAGAGGCGAGATGACTTTGCTGTTAAGCCGCTGAACTTCTGCGTCTCTACATATGCATATAATGATATAAATTTCATTTTAGATCGCGATCTCGCAAAATAACCAATCTAAAACGTAATTTCCCTGAAATATTATTATATATATATATACCTGTAATCGCCTATCACAGCGAGCGTGTGGGCAAAGTTAAGGAGGCACGTGCTCGTCGATCGATTAATGTCCTCGCCGTCGGCATATGTTTGTATCGTCTTGGCAACTTCGTCGTTCTTATCCCTGAGCCTATAGAAACCGCACAAACATATATACACACGCATGTTATAAGAAAACCACAAGAATATATAATCGTTAACCATTATATACACGCTCATTTCTTCAGTAAGATATAGCGAGCGCAACGTTGTTTATTTTCTCTCGAGCACCGAGAAATTATGTCATTTACATGAATTATACACATGTAGAGAGAGAAAGAGAAATAGAATTTCAGCTAGTAAAAATCAATAGCAAAAATTACCTGGCGGCTTTCCTGGCATACGCAGCGAATACGGAGCAGAGCTCGGCAAAATGCTTCTCCACCGTATCGATGCGCTCCTGTACAAACTTGGCTTCCCGTTCGCTATCTCTGTTACAACAACAAAAAATACGTCAAAACTTGTACATATAATACATCAATTCGTCGTAAAAAATGAAAACAGAATTAAATATGTAAATTAAATTAACATCATAAATATATATATATATATTACCCGATGTTGCTTTGCGATCTCGCGCGAAACATATCGAGGGTGGTAGTATAGGTGTATATATAGGTATAATACGAAAACTAGGCCGGAGCGATTTGTTTCGATTGCCACAACGTGAGCGCGCTATAGAGGAACTGACGGCCGCGGTGCAGCGGCACGGAATAACAGTTGACTTCTGGCAGCAGGTGGTGCTTATTATATGCCCCCGCACAGAGCCTCTAACTATATCCAGGTGGAGTGCGGTGGTATAGCCTACATGTGCGCGCTATGCGCACAGTAATATGTATGTATATACATATATACAACCCTTGCGGCAGTTGTGCTTTACTAATATTTATCGCAACTTTAAAGGTAGTATTGTTTCAGAGAATAATTCGCATATACGCTTGGTATGGAAATGTGAATTTTGAGCTTTTCGATGTTTATGGCAACGATTGATTTATTCTTTATTCTGCCTAATTTTACAGATTGTATAAATATAAAGCTATGCGAAAATACATTTAGTCAGTTAATGTACAATATAACAACGAAACAGTGCGTAAAAGTATTTGGTTAGTCCGTGAGAAGGACTGCAAACGAGTGGCCTGCGCCCGTTCCTATGATAGTCCCGAAGCCTTTGGGTAGCGATACGCTGGCAGGCTCGAATATGTTTTCGATGTTTCCGTTTCCACAGTTACCGTGCTCGTTCCATCCCCAAGACAGAACGTTGCCGTCATCTGAAATATTTTCGTTTTCATATAAGGAATTTATTCTTTTGATTGATGTTTGCGTGCATTAAAAAAAATGTAGTTTTTTATTTTTATACCGGTAAGAGCAACATTATGTTCAGATCCAACTGACAGCTGTTTGATTTTTACTAACGAATTCATGACTTCTGGCTTCCAGCAATCATTAGTCGGAATGCTTTGCGCACGGCCTATTTGACCGTAAGCATTTCTACCCCAAGATGTAATTTTTCCATTCGCTGCAAAACAAATATCATCAATTGAATTGTGCCAATTTACGCTTTCCATTTAATTAAAAGGATTTGCCTACAGTTCAAAATAGCGGTGTGCGTCCAGCCGCAATAAATTCTGTCAGCGATATCTGTGCTATCGTAATTTTCAACTTTCACAGGCATCGTTGCAATTCTATGCAGCGCTGGATCAATTCCCAATTGGCCGTGTTTGTTGTCGCCCCACGCGTATACTTCGTTATTTTTCGTGATAACAGCAGTGTGATGCTGACCACAGGAAACGTCGCTGACGTGCCGCAAATCTGGAACTGTAATAAAGCTTGCGATAAATTTTGATATTGATGGTAAAACTGTGCGGAAAATAGCAACTTTACGTGTTTCAATTCTCGCTCGCACGGAAGTTATAATAAATATTATATATACTGAAAAAGTTTAAGCAAATAGTGTAAGCAATGGCCTTGATAGAAAAATTTGTATGTTATATATTACGAAAAGAAAGAAGTCAGGAAATATGTGTATATATGGAACCGCGTGTATAGAATTTGGCCACTGACCAAACTACCGCGTTTTCCGTCACGCTTGATACGCCTCATTGCGCCCGCCTGTGTCGTGTCAATGTACCGATCCAGAATTTTCGCCTCGTTAATTATTATAATAATTCCGCTTGACAGAAAAAAAGTTTCTCTTTTACGTTGCGCAGTAAAAAGAAAAACTTAAAAAACACACACAAAACAATACTATAACGGTTATCCGTTTCATAATCAATCAATGGAATGCAAAACACACAGGAATTTGTTTTTACAGTTTTTATATTAAACTAGGTTATTAAAATTAATTTAAATAAAAAATAAACTAACTATAATATTATGCTCACCTTCTACAAAACTATCTGACCAACGAGCTCCACCAATATCCACCCCGAGCTGTCCTTTACTCGCCGCACCGCATACAAAAACTTTTCCATCCTTCGTAACCAACGCAGCATGCCTTAGCCCCATGGCTATCCTTTGCACTGTAACACCTAATTCAATCTTCAAAGGCTTGTCCGACTTTCCGGCCACTTTCACAGATTTCACGCCCAGCTGCCCATGCGAATTTGAACCCCAGGTGAAAACCTCGCCGCTCTCCGTAAGTGCCATCGACGAGTCCCAGCCGCAGGCTACGTCGATGATTTTTTTGTCTTCAAGATCGCGCAGTTTCTGAAAACAGGAGGTAGCAGTTGGCAAACCAGCCTGGCCCTTATCGTTCCAACCGCAGGTGTAAAGAATGCCCGATTTGTCAAGGATGAGGCTGTGTCCCGCGCCACCGACGATCTTGTCAATGTTCTCGGGGTTGATATTGGTAGAGGAGAAATCAAGCTCACGAGGAAGTAAAAGCTCCTCTTCCGTGATGTTACCGTGGCCGAGTTGGCCATGGGAATTGGCGCCCTGATACATTAAATTGAATATACTTAGATTGTTTTCAAAATGTGTATTTAGAGGATTTGAATTTTGGCGGGAATGACTATACGCATGCGTATGAATGTCGGAACGCACGTGTGATGCCAAACCAACAGCTAAACTCAAAAATATCATCTTACTGTACTAAAATAGAATGACTTTTGAATTTTAATAAATAGATATATGTTTCTTACCCATGAAAACAAACGGTACTTAGGCATCTTACTGCTTCCCTAGCTTCTATATTTTCTTTCCCTCATTGATAGCTCTGTCCTATTATTTACATCGCACAGAACCTCGTTAACACAAAACTTCTACAATTCTTCGTCCTCTTTTAACTTCATATCAACACATCGTCATCTGGCCTTCACTCCAAAACTCAATTCACCTCCAACACTCCAAATTAACCATGCACACTGCATGACGACGGAATTGCGCACGTGTAGAACAAAAATAAACACCTCTTATACGACAATCTATAATAGTTTTTTTTTACCATGTGTAACGTGTGTATGTATTGGTTATAAAGTACAACAACGCCATCTACACCGCTGTAATAGTTCTCCGGTTCACCGTTAGATTCTCTGCAAGACGCTCTCTCCGCCCGCGAGAGCCCGTCGTCCCAACCTCTTCCGCCGCTTCCTCGGCGCTGACTTTCGGATTTCGAAATTACCCGGCACTTACAGCCATAAAACCAGTGAGTATCATGTCATGTGAATTCTACCAAATCACTCCAGCACACTTGTCAACACTGTAAATCGTAAAATAAGGTATTTCAAGGTAACCCGGCGATCGGTCGCCGCAAGCAATTTTTGGTTAGAGTGTTTCGGAGTTATACATATACAGGCATATATATAGCGCGCGTTTCTATCGATTTCCGTGACGCGGTCGGCGCGGTCATGCTATCTCTTTCTAAAGAGCGCTGAGTTCGCTACCGCGTCCTTTGCTCCGTGCTGCTATAGCACATCATCACACTTTGCTTGCGGCGACGTCAAAGACCGCTTGGTCCGCGTGTGTGTTTTATATACGCTGATTTTCCAAGCTATTAGCGTACGAGAGGTCCCGGTAGTTAGTGAATTATAAATAAGAACACCTACAGTTCACGATGGGTAAATATTCCATGCAATGTGATTGAGATTTCAAAGTGATTAAGTTGGTTAAGAACTGTGTATATTTTTTGTACACGCGCTCGTGATGAACGCCGCGCCTCGCGTTGTTGCGGAAATTCGCTTGATTCGTTTTTCGAAAGTGGATATAAGTTAACTGAAAGTTCAAACGTTCTGTTTTTGTTTTAATTGTTGATTCCGTCTATTGTTTTTAACGTGCACAGCAATCAAGTTTTCGTTTGTTTATTTAATGGATTCTTGTAAAGAAAAGAATTTTATTAATTAGAATAATTTATTTACAGTCAAGATGGTGCGAGGTAGAGGTGGAATCATCAGAGGCCGAGGCATGGGCCGTGGAATGGGTTTCTTACCCAAGAGGCAGTTCATGCCCCGTCATCCATTTGATTTGACTTTGTGTGAAGCTGCATTTCCCAGAGTTAAGCCAGCACCTGATGAGTCTGACTTTACGGCTGCACTACTTAAAAAGAACCAGGATATGTGTCCTACTCCAAAAGAGCAAACTTCTATTCTAAATTTAGTTACCAAACTCCAAAGTGTTTTAGATAATTTAATTGTTGCTCCTGGCACATTTGAAGCTTGTGTAAGTTTTACAATTGGTGAAATGAAAATTTTGATTTTGAAGAATAGTTGAATTCATGAAGTACTTTTGATTTTTAGCAATTGGAAGAAGTACGTCAAGTAGGCAGTTTCAAAATGGGAACAATGATCAAAGGTCACAATGTAGCAGATATTGTTGTAATTCTTAAAACTCTACCTACAAAAACTGCAGTTGAAGCCCTTGGTAACAAAGTTCAAAATGACTTAAAAACACAGGCTCCTAAGGAAGCTCTCAGACTAACTCAGACAGAACGTGGATTTGACATAACAAATAATGAAGCTACAGTACGTGTTTTAATAACAACACTTCATCAAAATTTGAGGAAATTAGAACCAGATCAACACTTGGATATCAAAATTTGCCAAGGTTTGAATTATTTTAAATACTGAAAATGTAGTTTTTCTTATACAAAAATAAACAAATTATGTATATTTTTATTTTTCCAGGTCACTTAGCAGCAATTAGACATTCACGTTGGTTTGAGGAGAATGCTCATCATTCCAGTATTAAAGTTTTAATTCGCTTATTAAGAGATTTGAGAAGTAGATTTGAAGGACTAGAACCCCTTTCCCCTTGGATGCTGAATGTTTTAGCTCACAATGCTATAATGAACAATCCAAGCAGACAAGCTTTACCCATCAATCAAGCATACAGAAGAGTACTTCAGCTTCTTTCTTCAGGACTCTTCTTACCAGGATCAGCTGGTATGTTTCAGAGAATTTTTCGGAGCAAATTTTCAAAAATATTAATTATGATTAGTTTACTCTATTTAATAAAATACTATCTGAAATAAAAATCTAATGTGAATCTATTTAATAAATATTTTTCAGGAATTTCTGACCCTTGCGAAGGTGGCAGTATTCGAGTGCACACAGCTATGAGTTTGGAACAACAAGATTTAGTTTGCTTAACAGCTCAGACTTTACTGCGAGTTCTTGCTCATGGAGGATACAGGCCACTACTTGAGGGTGGAAATAAATTAGCTGTAGAAATGAGTGTATGGGCAGGTGGTGTTGTTGCAAGTCCTCTAGAAAAAGCTTACGAACCACCCACAGAACAAGAACAGCAAGAAGACATGGATGAAAGTAATGAAGAAATGATTGCAGAGACTGCGTAAGTTTGTTGTGAATCAAATAACGTGCAAAAATCGTTACTTTAGTCATTATCAATAATTTCACAGCATTATTTTGACAATTTAGAATTTAAATATTGTGACAAACTTTAATATGTAGTTACATTGTACTGGAGTGTGTGAATTGTGGCATAATTTTATACGTCTCATGAATGAAATATTATGTATGTGAATGATCTTTTTCTGATGACTTCTGGCAAAAATGTAATTTCTGACTCAAACTATTAAATAAATTTATCTACTGTACTAAATCAAATATCTTAGTTTTAATTAAAAACAATTTTATTTATTTCATTCAAAGCTGTAAATGTATTTTAGATAAATGATATGAATGAAAATATATACAAAATGTAAATTATGAGCATTTATAGACTATTAGAACAAAAAAAAAACAATATTTAACACCACTTATTAATTTATAAAGCACATGGGTCACTTTTCATTGATTGCGATACTTGTGCACAATTTACTTTTGTATTTCCTTTATGAGTTGGTATTAAGAAAATTTTCCCATCTGGCATGCAGATACAAACTTTATATTGTTCTTGCATTTCATTAGATTGACTTGATAAAGTAGATGGTGCTATAGGAATTTTAGGTAAATTAATGCTATCTTTAGCATCAATTATAATATCACCATTTTTACTGTTCAAATAAATATCATTTCTTGCTGTCCAGATGATATCTTTGGAATCTAAACTCATACCCTCTGCCCCATGCATGGTAATAGAATCATCTGATGTGATGGATAAATTACTTTTCTTTGGTGCTACAATTCTGTGCGTTTGAGTGTTATTTTCAACTTCAATTTTTCTAACACCTTGCAGAAGATTGAAAGTTGGAGAGTCTGTTGAGAAAATGGGAGATCCATGGTAAGGATCTTTAATTTGGAATGACTCCACTCGAGAAACTGATGTTCCATTTTTGAGAACTTGTAGATTGGATGAGGTCAGACTATGATGTCGATTCGCTACTTGAATGTGTACTCCTCCAGAATCTCCTATAAGCTCAATTGGCTCATCTCCAAAACCTTCACAAATGCCTCTTTGTAAGCATACCTATAAAATAAATTACTTAATAGCTGTTTCTTACATAAGAGAAAGTGCTAGAAATATAACTTGAAAATACCATATATTCCTAACTATGGTCTATGCATAAATATGAAACAAGATTCTATTGATAACTTACTCTATCCAAATCAGTGTTGCCATAGAACTTGATTAAATCTTGCTCAGGCATAACTTCCAGTGCTTCCATTCCTTGGCTGACTCTGAGTACTATCACTATTGTCAGATTCAGGATCAAATTACAAAATCCTATAAATGTCATGACAATAGTCAGCATCCACATGCAGCGATGGTTCTTCTTCTCATCATTTGTACAGTAATCATCGTTGGAACTGTAGCTTTTATGCCAGTTGTCCTGGTGAATGAACATTCCAGAGGACTGCATTTGGCTTCTGAAATTACAAACATTTGATTAAACATAAATAGCATTCAAAATAACAGCAACTGTATTTATTCAGCTAAAAACCAACAACTATTATTGTATTTCTGCTCCAACAACTAAAGCAAATAACAAAAATCAACATTCATACTCCCAAACACCCTCACCACCTAAAAATCGATTTTCATTCATTCTCATTGCCAAAAAACTCCTGGCGTCGAATTCCCAAGCTGAGCCAAAAATCACCAACACTTACACACACCTGGCAGGGGTGAGGTCCTTGTCGCGCTTCTTAACGACGAGCAGAGGCCCGTCGCTGTTGGACAGATTATCCTCGGCGTTCCTCGACATGGACGGTGAGGCTTCCTCCTCGTGACTCCGATGATTCTCGTATGGATTCGTCATAACTCCTCTCTCTCTCTCTCACTCTGTTAAACCCTACCACCACCGCGACTACTACCACCACCACTACCACCACCACCAACCACTACCACCGCCTACTTTTTTTTCCTCACTCCTCCCTACCAACGCTACGAGCCAATCCTCCCCACGAGTCGTCGTCAATCGAAAATCTTTTCCTCGCGGGGGTGGAACAGAGACAGAGAAAGAAAGAGAGAAAGCTCTGCGCAACCGCAGAAAGCTTTATGTGTGCGAAAGAAAAGCGCGCTCTCTATGCTTTGCTCCGTGTGTGCCGTTCGATGATGACGGAACTGCCGCGAGAGAGGGTGAGAGTCTGAGGAGAGTAGTAGTAGTAGTGCGAGTAGTGATATATATATATATTTGTATATATATGTGCGCGAATGCACACAGGGATAGACACAGAGCGTGCGCGGGTGGCTGCTACCGGCGCTTGCGCTTTTCGGCCGGGAGATCGATGCTCTCTCACTCCGCCGGTCCTTCTTCTTCCTTTCGCCTCCTCCTCGTCCACTACCATTCCGCTAATGTATTTGTATATATATACACACATACTTACACACCTATACGCATGTGGAGGCGGCGAAATATGTATATATATACACACATAGCATACTGATAACCCCCCGGCGGGGGGCACGTGCATGAATGAAGCACGTTACACCTTATATATACCTATACATAATGTGCAAACGCCGGCGTCGCGTGTATATGTCTATAGCATCTCTATATACCTATAGGCACAATATAAACGGGAGGTGACAATCGTGCAGGCGCGCGAACACAAGGCCGGTATATGCAGCGGCCGCTCTCTCTCTCTCTCTCTCTCACTCCACCCCCCGTCATCAGATTTACACGCGCGACTATTACGGAATTAGATAACGACCGGTGGTAGTGGCGAAGTAGAAGGGGGAGAAATGTGTATATATATATGTATATATGTATGCGCGTGATGCAAACGGCGGCATCTGCATTGCCGGCTTGTTCGCGCTCGCTTGCAGCAGGGGTTGCTTGTGCTATGCATGCACGAGGGGAGACGAAAAAGGAGCGAGTGAGAGAGAGAGAATATAACGTGTGTGTGTATATATGCGCGTGGCTGCCGCGCCGGCAGGAAGCGGAAGCGCAGGAATTTCCAGGAGCGAACGCGCGCGCGGGGGGAGGGTGGGAGCCTCGTGAACAGAAAACGCGCTCGACTGTATACATATATATATATATGTATATATATACATAGTATATGATGAGATATATATATGTATGTTCGTACGTACGTAGGTATATATACATACATAGATATATACACGCGCAAAACCGGCGCGCGCAAGCGAGCAAGCGCGAGGAGAGAGCGCCGGCGCGAAGCTAAAGAGAGAGAGAGAGAGAGAGAGAGAAAACCTATAGCTATATAGCTCACACGGCTCACGGTGCGCGAGGGTTGTGCGCCAGTCCGAAGCGCGAGTGTCTCGTGCGCCTCGCTCGCGGACGGTATAACTCTCTCTCTTCTCCGTGGTGCTATATACGCTGGTTCTTCCCCTTCCGCCGCTATTACATATATATTTTCTCTCGGCTTTTGCTGCTCGTGTATGCGAAAGAGAGAGAGAGAGAGAGAGAGCGAGAGATAAGAGATATATAGCAGACATACCGGCGCGACGACAGTATATATAGGAGAAAGCAGTGGTGCTGGTGTGTATACTATAATACTGGGAAAGGCCACTTCAGGACGGTGCACACACGCACGAGGTGCATCAGTATATATATATACTACTACTGACCAGTGAGAAAGAGAGAGGGTGTAAAAGAGAAAGAGGGAGGTTTTACGTGCCGCTCTGACGAGGCGCTCTGCGCGCCTTTTTCGCAGGATACTCGTGTGTGCTGGTAGTAAGTAGTAGTAATAGTAGTACGAACATCGTCGTCGTCGTCGTCGTCGTATATATATAGATATATATACGTACATCACGCACGCAAGAAAAGGCAGGAAGAAGGAAGAGAACGAGAGATATACCAAGGAATTAAGGAGGATTGTATATATATATATAAATACAGTGTATCGTGCCGCGCCGAGACTCGTCCGCAGAGATTCGCCGATTAACGAGGTAAGCGCGAGTCCCTATATATAGGGAGAACACTATAGGCGTGTGTGTGTGTGTGTGTGTGCGTGCACGAACGTTATACATATATATATATATATATTATAAGGTATATAAAGACTCCCAGGGGACACAGTTAATAGATATACACAGAGGTAACGTGATTGATGCCTCGTTCTTTTGTTGTGTGTAAAGTCTCGCACCTCGTGGCTCCGCCGGGACACCGTGACAGGGAAAAATCGGCGGTATAGCGGCGGCGCATCGTCGTCACATACATTATATATATATACTTATAGATATACTATATACTCGCCGGGTATGCAACAATGCCGTCGTCGTCGCCGATCACGATCGAAACCCCTCTTCTCTCATTCCATAATACCTCCCCTGATCAACAGGGAAGGAGGTAGAACGAACGAAGGGAGGGAAGCCGGCACGAGGGAGAGAGAGAGAGAGAGGGCGATATCGATTGGCCGTTACACGCCGTTAAGTACGACACGACGTTGGCGGCGACGACGACGACGACGTTGGCAGCGTCGTCGGTGGATTTCGACGCTAATGGAACTCAACCGCGCGCTCGCGCTTGCAGCACTTTTAGCGGACGTGAAATATTTACGCGCGGATTAGCGGTGAGGCTGATGCTACACTGCTGCAGTGACGACGACGACGACAGCAGCGCCGAATTGTTTTTATATGCGCGCCGGGAGGGAAGCAGCCGCGTGGTCGATTAATCTCGGCGTACGGTGTATAATGGTCTCCTCTCTCTCTCTCACTCTCTCTCGTATTGATTTCGTACAAAGGTATATATATACGTGCAAGCGCGCGTTTAATTATACGGGCGTTTTTAATCGGCCGGGTGTTGTTATAATTACTTAATCAGCGAAGGGAGAAGGAAGGAGAAAAAAGAAAACACGTTATAGTGGAGCGTTACGGTACGTTAATTATTGCGGTGACCCGAGGCCGGTAATAATATCGAGCGCTGTGAAATTTACGAGTTAGTTTTGTGGTCACCGTCGTGTATAACGTTTGGTATTAAATCAAACGAGTGTCGTTCGATGTTTCTCTATAAAAATATCACGGAAACAATTAAGACATAAGTAAACATGCTATACATAGGTGAAGATGAAGGTTCGCAGATCCACGTGTTTTTCTTTTTTCGCGAAAATGTACTTATGTATGTATATGTATGCGACGGGAGACTGCGCGCACGGGTTTGTTTTGCTTTGTGAGTGATGTCCTCGAGTGCGCATGGGGTGTAAACAAACGGAAATTAGACGTCTCTTTAGCAGTGAGAGGTATGTAGTAAGAGAGTATTGGGTAGGAGTTCTCTTACTCTCTTGTCAAACGCAAAGGAAAAGGGATTCGTATATATATATATATGTACACACACGTGCGAATTTATTTTATTAATATATTAATATTTTATAGGTATAGGAGTGAGGTGGTATAGAGCAAATGTTTGAGAGAACATGCGCGAGTTCTCTGGAAAGTTAGTTTCCGAGTGTAAATCGTGCGTTGCGGTGCCGTGTAAATGCCAGTTTTAATTGCGTTCTTGTGGGTTCTCTTTCTCTCTCGTATAATAAAAATGGCTATTATGCAGTAGGTTGACGGTGTTATTTATCACCAACCATTGTACCTTGAATGAATTATCATTGCCAGGAGGAGGTATATAATTAAGTTTATCCAAAAAAAAACAGAATATGTTAGAAAGAATATACGAGAGAGAAAAAAAGAACCTTCACGTGCAACGCATAAAACGTCAAGCGAAGTCAGCTCTCATCTCTCTCGGATCTCTCCAATTTCCAGCCGGCCTTGCACCGCTAATCCACCCAATTAAAACCACAAGCTCTCTCTCTCGCGCTCGCGCGTGGGTGGGTGAGGAAGGGGGTCGACGTTTAAGAGCAACGTTATACGTATATATACACATACACATACACACCATCGTTCAGCCAATTGCCAAATTCCCTCGTCCAGTTATATGCTGCAGCATAGCATTATACTTGCCTTGCACGCGCGTGCATACGAGATTAACCATCGAGAATTCGCCGAGCAAAACAGGAGAGCAGAGAGAGAGAGAGAATGAAAAAAAAGGAAGAGGAAATCTCGCTTGCCGCGTGCGCGTACTCCTGCGCCCGGCACGGCGAGCGCAACTTCATTACATTTCCCTAACCCGACTATATAGCGAGAGAGAGAATTTCATGCGCTTTTGACCCCGTGCAGCCGCACTCGTCTATGTATGTATATACAAAGACGCACACACAGCTGTGCACTTGAGCTTGCATGCGGTTTCTACGAAGCAGCCGTTCTACGTGTATGTATATGAATCAAAAAATTGCAAGGAATTCACTTACCTGCGTGTGCTTATATACAAAGCTTTTGCACGGCGGCGCGTCTGTTTCGCGGTACAGAGAGACGCGCGTGTGCACAGGATGGTGGATGATTTAGAATTAAAACGCTTATAATGTGGATAACTAGGTGGCAAGAGAAAGAAAGATACTTACTAAAAAACGGAGCAAAAATCTTTGTAGATACTTATATACGCGGAAGTGTTAAAGTTACGATAAACACTGTGCTTGAGAAAAACACGAAATCAAGGGGCTATAAAAATCATGCTACTGTACTAAGCTTTCTTCATCTCGACCCTCAACCAGCAACAACATCGCGAAATTTCTCAAGCACCGCTATATACATACCCTCGAAACTACCACCATCCTCTGAAAAATTAAGGTCACCCCCTGCCTCCACGAAAAAATCCCCTCACTTCCTCCCTTTTCTCACCTCCACCTTCAATCTCAGCTCGCTCCTTACCATGATAAAACGCCGATTTTCCACAACCTACACTCCACAGTACAAACCACAAAGAGAGAGAGAGAGAGAGAGAGAGATAACCGAGAATTCCTCTCTCCTCTCTTGCCTTAATGA
This sequence comes from Torymus tubicola, assembly GCA_035583055.1. Classification (NCBI taxonomy): domain Eukaryota; kingdom Metazoa; phylum Arthropoda; class Insecta; order Hymenoptera; family Torymidae; genus Torymus; species Torymus tubicola. Next base: position 25,657,462 of record JAWWEQ010000055.1, read on the forward strand.
AATTGTACGCCACCTGCACACGCGCACGTGGTGGCAAAAATCCTTTCCGCTTACATATATACATAATACCTTACACCACGATGGTACTGCGTACATACATAAGATATACCAGCAACGGCTGGCTAATTGTGCACATTAGGTATGCACGGGATGGTGTCGAACACTGCCTCGCTGTGACGGTCAGCAGCAGAGCGCCGCGTAAAGTTTTAACCTCTCGCTATACCGCGTATACATATAGCACACATCACCACGGGTCTCTCTTTTTGCGCTATACTGATGGCACAAGTGTGACCTACCATGCGCGAGGAATGGCTAACGAGCGAGGTAATGAGTTTTATAAGCGCTGGGATATATAGCAAAGAGATGAAAGTATAATAATAGTCCGCGAGATTCTGTTGTTTGTGTGCTGTTGTAAAATTGAATAAAGATGTAAGTGTGTGCGTTTGGTTTCAACAAGTTGCGGGTGTATATATAGTATAACACCGATTAGCTTTATATATATACATACATGTGTCTTTGGGTCTCCGCGAAAACAAATAAGTATACACGAGAGCGAAAACATAATTTACGATAATACAATAATAATAGAGCGCGAAAAAATGCGACGATGAAAAATGCTAAAGGCTCTGTTAATTATTTCATTAACATTAAGAGCGAGTCTTGCATTGTGAATAATTGATCGACAACAACTCTATGTGTATATATTATCTAAACATGCAATCTATTCATTCGGCATAAATTATTCATATATATATACACGAATAACGGATTGCGCTCTTTCGCGTTAAAATAATAGAGCCTTTGGTTCTCTCTCTCTCTCTCTCTCTCTCTCTTTCCCTCTCTCTTTCTCTTCTACTCCGAGCAACAAAAAACTTTTCTAGTTTCGTAAAACTGTACACTTTAAAACTCAACCCCCGAACAACCTGCCCCTTTTCCTTCCTCTTCTTCTTTTTTCTCCCATCCACTCACGAAAGTTTTTCAGTGTACACACTTTGTATGTGTGTATATATATATATATACAGGTTTGGCCAGAGAGGAGAGGAGCCAGCAGCAAACACATCGTCGAAACACAGCGCGGCTATATAATCAGCTAAAATTTTCGATACCTCGCAGCAGGGAAACTCGGCCAGCCATTAGCTTCTCTCTCTCTCTCTCTCTCTCTCGATGGTATGACATCGTATACGTATATATATACACACACATACACATATACAATACCCTGTCCCGATTCACTTGCGAGAGCATTTTTGGCGCGCGTCAAACGCCACGCGCATAATCCAATCGGGCCCCGGTGAACGCGCAATGAAATTATCATCAACGCGCGCGCACGCTGCTGCTGCAAGCACGCGCGGATCGATTAGCGTAATTCAGCTATATATATACACACACACGCACTTGTCTCTCTTCTCTGTCGGCTCATTTTCTCTCTCTTACTCCCTCCCGTGAGTTCGTTCTTCTTCTTTTTTGTTCCCGCGCCAATTGCCGCGGTAATTGCGTTTCTTGTTGCTTTCTTCCCGCACTTGCGCGAGGAATTCTCTCTCCCTCCGAGATGGCGACGACGACTACTTCTCCTCCTTTCTTAAACGCATCACGAGATAATCCGCGCGCCGTTGCCGTCATCACCACCACCACAGCTGCTGAAGCTTCTTCTTTTTGTCTCCCTCTATACTACTTCAGAAAGGAGAGAGAGAGAGAGATAGAGAGAGAGGACAGTTCGCAGAGCTTTCTCGAAGTGGACGGTTCCGCTGGCGTTTAATGTTTCTCCGATGCGCGCAGTAGTGGTAGCCGTAGTAGAGAGATAGAGATTATTCGGTGTGTGTGTGTGTGTATATATATATATATATATATATATATGACGACACTGTACGACAAGAGGGGAATGCGGGGTCCCGAGAGTTGCTCAGAGATTGCTGCAGTACTGCTGCTGCTACTGCTACGAGTGCTGCTGCTCGGGATTAGGTCGATAGATTCTGCCGGGGGGCTAAATAAAGTGCCACTTTGCCGCGGGGGTGGAATTCTTCAAAATTTTTACTCGCTAACTGTCTCGTTAACTGCAGTTTCTATATAGATATATATGTATATAGTGTTTTATTTAATTGAATGGGATTATATAGAGGTTAGTTGAGAGAAAGAGAAAGAGAGAATTGGAGGTATAAAAGCACGCAGGCGACCTGAATAGTAGTAGTAGTAGTCGGCAAACTACAAAATACCTTTTACCCCGTGCACATGAGAGAGAGAGAAAGAGCAGTAAGCTTATATATATATAACCTCGAGAGGACTTTTAGATGTCACGACTTTATACGATGATTCAATCTTCTCCCCTGATCCAGTTTGCCGCATTAGAAGCCGGTTACCGCTGTTTCTCGGGCAAAAGGTTTAAAAAAGTTGATTAAAAGCCGGCGACTTCATCCTCCTCCTGGTCTCTTTCTTTTTCTCTCTTACTTTCTTTCTCGCCCATTAACCCGCGACAAAATAAAAAAGAAAAGCACACGCAAGTCGCCGAAAAAAATTCAATTACACGTCGTACGTATGTGTATATATATATACATGTACTACAACAAGCAATTCACCGTCCCATAAATACACATAACATCTCTCCATCTTCATATATATGACCGATCGCTGTCGTTACCATATACAGTTTTGACCATTGATTCCAGTTCTCTCTCTCTCGCTCTCGCATCGTCGTGATAACATTTTATTCGACTCCCACTCGTATAACTCTCCCTCTTAAATAAAAACGTCATCGTCACACATCGCCTCCTCCTCCTCCTTCCTCCATATATCCACATACATAAACCCCAATCCCATCAAAAAAAAGCTCTCCATCTGCCCACAATCAACTACTGAAACGCAAAAAAAACCAACAGAAACAACCGACTAATCCAACCGCGAAACTCACTCGTCGTTAACTCTCTACATATATATATATATATATATATATATATATATATATATATATATATACGTACGTCTATACTACGTGATTGCTCTAAAAGTTACGACATCGCGCAGCAGTATATATACGCGCGTGCATGACGCGGGAAATACAATAATAAAAGAAATGGCTATGGTAGAAAAGGTCCCGACCGAGAAAAGCGCTTCTGCGCTCTTTCCCCTTTCTCCTATATATCCCTCCACAGAGTGGCGGTAGTAGTTATATATCTATATAGAGGCAAGCAGCAGCAGCAGCAGCAGCAAAAGGATGAAGGTCCAGCGTCGACATTTTTTTTTTATGGAACGCGCGCGCGTTCGCTCATCCGCGTATCGCACGCCGCTCGTATATGTCTAAAACAATCGCCGCCACCGCCGCGTATATAACAGCCTATGTGCCGACGTAAATACAGGGAGAGAGAGAGAGAGAGAGAGAGAGAGAGAGAGAGAGAGAGAGAGAGAAAGAGGCAGTAGTCGAGGGTCGTCGACGACGGCGGGCTAATCGCAGACGTACGTCGCTATCCCGCGTATATACGTGTGTGTGTGTGTGGCACACAGGCATCGTTAATGCCCTTTGACCGTCCGAGCGCACCACTACTCTCTATGTATGTATACACACATACGTATATACACATATATAGAAGCTCTGTCGTTCGATTAGCAGGGTTGCTGCTGCTTCTCACTCTCTCTCCTGTTCTTTTCGCTCCGGATGGGCGAGCGAGCAGCGAACGGCCGGACGGCCCGTCCGTCAGCGCGTTCATTTGTTCGATATATATACCCGGGGATCGCTTCATCTAGCAATCGAGCGTTGGTGGTGGTGTGTGCACGTGTGTGTGCTCTATCTCTTTCTCTCTGTATATCTATATATACGTTCCAGTGGCGCGTAGCACTCGCTCTATTTCGCTCAGCCATTCTGGATCTATGAACGGCTAATACGTATACGTGTGTGTGCGCGCGCGTATCTGCGTGTGTGTTTTTTTCCTATCTCTATACCCTTGCCTAGGAGTTTTCTCTCTTTTTTCTATATACGCGCTGTGCTCTGTGTGTGTATGTGTTTGCCCGCGTGATGAGGATGCTACTGGAGAGGTTTTGGCGGGGATTGATTTTTTTTTTTGTTTATGAGGATTCAGTAGTAGTTATGTATATTTTCATTGAAAATATCGGTGTTGTTGTTTTCTTTTTTTCTTTGGTAGATTGAAATGTACATTGGGATAATAGGGAGCGTTTATAGAGAATGTGAAGCTCAGTTGAAAAATCTTATTCACATTAACAACCACGTATAAATATTTGATCGCATTTTAAGTTTGTATATGTGTATGTGTGTTTGTGGCGTGAGATATTCAATTTGCTCGATAAATATTCAAGATGTGTATAGGGCGACCGCAACGGGCCGAGTGCCGCTACCACCACCACCACCGCCGAGCGTATAAAATGATTCCAAAAATAAAGAGGACGCTCTCCCGTGGTTGGTACATCCCAGTTTGCAAGCATCGAAAATCGATTCGCATATCGTAACGTGTATAACGAAATTTCGAATGGTTCTGACCTTCATATATATAAAAGTAAATATTGGTTACTACGTTGCGCCGAGATACATTTCCACGCAAAGAGTGAGTTATAATATACATTCAAGCGTATACTATAATATTTTTTAAGCACGCGCTTTACTATACTTGTTTATATATATATATTTTGTTGTTGACCAATGTTGCAAGGTAAATGTATACGTATATATAAACACGTAAAATATTTACCCATTTTACGTTGTTATACTTTGATACATCGAGTTATATTGGTGTAGCAACAGTATACACTTCATTCAAAAAAATTTCCAGAATTGTATAAAAACGTTATATACACACATCGCACGCTCAGCGTACATAGTAAAAATCAATATTTCCAGCATTGATCAAACATACCCCGCCTATATATATATACATAGCCGCGTGTTCCTCCTAAAACGCTTATACAAATCTCTAATTTAATCTTGACGTATCACTATCATCCTCTAAAACCGCACGACCTCTATATATATGTATATATATTTTTCATCAAACCACCATCACAACGAACGTATAATACACTCGCCTACTTCAACCCGCACCACCTGCCAACCTGTAACCCCATCCGCATCCTTCTTCAGCCCCCGATGCCGCTGCGCGCATCCTATAACCACCACCGCTCAGCATACCGGTAACAGCAACGCCGAGTAGTGTCGATTTTCGCCAGCATCCCACCATTCTCCTCTTACCTATACTCTCTCTCTCTCTTTCTCTCTCTCCGCACAACATTCATCAAAATCCTCTCTTCCACATATACGCACGCTTACACGCGCGAAATAATCCCCGCAGGCCGCGCCGCGTGTACGATGCACACAATAGCCCCCGCAGCAGTATAAGCTTGCGCAAAGTGGTCTCGTTAAAAAGTTCCTCTCTCTCTCTCTCTCTTTCCCTCCTATATGTGAGGAAAGTTTCAGGAGAGAGAGAGGTTCGGACGAACGTACGAACGTACGAACGGACTTTTCAATCTCTTCTATATATACGCCGGTGCTCTCGTAAATAGACACGACTCTATTCGCGCGAATATATATATATATATATATCGATATGTGATCGTGTCTGTGTATATATATGTCTGTAACAAAGTAGGGGAGGGAGAGATAGAGAGAGAGATTAACGATAAGAATGCCAGAGAGAGATAGGTGTGCAGCATCAGGAGCCCGCCCCGGGCGCGGAATGCAATTAAGCTGACATTTGGACGGGCAATGTGCGCGCGACGTCAAATTACAAGTTTCCTCGCCCCTCTTCATACCTGCGCTCTATACTACTGCTGCTCCGCGCCCATCAGTATATAGCTGAAAACCCTTTCCCTTATGCATGTCTACTCTGTCGTGCGGGGATGCGTCTATTCGTCATACTGATTTATATTAGCCGACGTCGTGCGAGAACGAGAGATTAGCCTTTTTTGGGGGGGAGCGAAATCTATGAGGGGGATGGGGGGAAGACGAAAAATTTATACGTCCAAGTTTTCTTGTATGCAAATTGTTGCGAGACCGAGTGGTGTAGGAGAGAAGATGGCAATAATCCGGGTAATTGCATACACGTATATAAAGTTTTTTTTTTCGAAAACTGTCGTAAATTTGTCGGACAAGTTTTCGCATGTGTATGTGTGTGTAAACAAAGACGTTGCGAATGTGTGTAGGTGGGGTTGGAAGGGACAAAAGAAGGAGAGACAAGTCGGTATAGTATATAGTTGTTTTCGGTATCGCGGAAATGTTTGCCAAGCAAAAAGCATAAAGTTTTCGCTTGCAAAAAAAAAAAAACAACACGGTTCGTATATAACTTAGTCGTACGGAAAATTCGGTGTTTTATCTCTTCTTTTTTTTGCCAAGTGGAGAAATTTTACGTAATACAATAGAAACGTGCGTCTACTTGAGAGAACAAGCATAAAGTATATAATCTTTTTACGTAGTCTAATTATAATTTTACAGAGAAATTACCTCCCTTTCACAAAGGTATAAAATTAAGTTGCCGTATAAATCTCGGAAAGTACGCGCTCTACCACTGACTCTCTCGTTCATATACTATTTAACATCGAACAAAATGCCCGCATATAATTCAGTCTATTGCCTGGTCCTCGCGCGTCAAAAATATATACAATAATTTATTCAAACGCATTAATTTAACAATTCATATATACGTATACTACGCACTTTTGTTATATAATTTCACCTTCCGTGTTCGCATTTAAACCTCCACGTATGTACACATATATTGAAATCACTCTACATTATTTACGACCAAAGCATATACATACATACTCTTTTACGAAACTCTCTAGCGCGCGCGTATTTTTCAAACACAAAAAAGCAGCAGCAGCAGTTGCAGCGCTTCACGCGCAATTCACTCTTGAAAACACTCACCCTGATATTTAATAAACTTTGTGTGTACCACCAGCGCAGAGCTCTTCTATTTTCAACGTTCAAGAGTCCTACATATATACTATATATCTACATATATATATATATATACGTGAAGGGGGTGCGGAAGGAAGGCAGATAAAAATCCACACGTAGAGTGGATTACCAGCGTGACGTTGCATGTGCTGCTGCGCAAACGAAAATTCCAGGGGCAGAGCCTGGTAGAGAGCGAGGAGAGAGAGAGTAGCGCAGCGTCGGAGCATCCGTTAAGGGGTTAATTACGCTCTGGACGGTCTATTTAAATTAGTTCTCTCTCACTCGCTCGCTCGCTTTTTCCGCACGCGTCGTCGTATAAGCGTTTTCGCCGACACGACCGTTTTCGTTATCTCTAATCCACGATAGCATCACATACATACAGATCGAACTATGTATGTGTGTCCCCCCACCTGTTCATATAAACCTTCGTTATTACTTTCATCAGCGTCCGTCTGCTGAATAATATAATCCATACCATTACATCGAACCTCTTTTAATCCCCAATCCCGATAAAATTCCCACACCACCACCGCCACCTTTCTTCCTTTCTCTTCTTCTCTTCACTTTTTTTGAAAAGAACCATATATATATCAGTGTTCACGTGCACCTGCCTGAGAATGACCAGAAGCATCCACGTATATATGTATAGATATGTATACACAGATCCTAGGTGCAATCGCGCGTAAAAGGTCATTGCTGCAGCAGCAGCAGGGCGAAATGGAACGTCCTAATCGGGTCGTGAATCCGCTCCTCTCAGCGTGTACACACTGGCTTATTGTCCCCGCGCCGCGACTATATACACGCTTACGTAGCTCCTATATATATACACACACCATCTATACCAACAACCTAGCGCGTATTATAAGACTCACTCACTCCTCTCTCTCTCTCTCTCTCTCTCTCTCTCATACACACACACTTTTACACGCGGCCATTATGAACCGCTCGCGGAAACAATGGCTGTGCTGCTGCTGCGCGCTACTTTGGCTGCTATATGCGCTGCTGCTATACGCGAAGGGAGTGGAGAAAAATCGCGCTGGGGGTGCATTTAATTTCTTTCTCTCTCTCATTTCCCTCCCTCGCGCTCGTTCTCTCTCTCTCTCTCTTCATTTTCCTTTTGGTCGGTCAGAAATTTGTTCTCCCGACCGAAAGAAAGAGAGAGAGAGAGAGTGAGCTAGGGATATATATAGTCAGCGGTAGCACGCGGAGGATGGAGAGAAAGAGCACGCAGCCACTGGCGGGAACGGCGGGTCAGTCGATAAATCGATACGGATTAGGCAGCGGCGAATATTATACCACCAACCGCGCGGTGGTGTGAGAGAGGGAAGGAGAGAGAGAGAAGGGGTTCTCGCATATACGCGCGCTCGCGTGGCATTGTCGGCAATAAAGAAAGAATTTTCGCGTACGAAAAATATGGTAATAAAAAGAGAGCTGAGGTACATACGCAGGTATATAGAACCAAAAAAAAAAATGATTTTTTTTCTCCTATATATATATGTGCACGTGCGGTTGCCGAAAGCGAGAACAATGCCGTATAATAGCTCTGCGGAAGTTTTTCGAGTCGGACGAGCTCTTTACACATTTCTCTCTCTGTGCACGTACACAGACGTATGCTGTATATATGCGTATATACGTATATGTATATACATATGTGCATGACGTCCATGTCGATGTATATAACATACATGCTTGGTACACGCGTTGGCGGTGGCGGCGGCCGACTGCTCGTTAATCGAATCCCAGCGTGAAAGGTTAATGCTTTCCATCGCGCTTGTTTAAACGCGCTCATGCTCTGCTGTTGCTGCTGCTGCTGTATGCATACACATCATATATATACATGTCGACGGCGTCGCCTTCGTCGCGTGCAACGTGTGCGGCTGCTACTAATGTTTGCGCGACCCCGCTAATGAAAAATACCCTATATGCGGGGGAAAAAAGGAGGTACGGCAAGGTAAGGCCGAAGAAATTTAATCGTTCGATCTGTGCGGAACGTGTGCGGAAAATCATTTTTACGAGGTTATAATTGCACGGTATATAGTGGACGACGATGATGATGGAATTTTCGAGGGAGGTTGTACGCGAGTTGTGAGGATTATAGGCTTGTTGTAGTGGGGGAGAGAGAAATTTGGAGGAAATGTTATTGGTTATATATACGATTTGTGGTGGGTTTCTAGGGTATGGTTTATCGTTTAAGCGATTATTGGTTTCTTTTTATTAAGCTATTATTGTCAACCCTTGTATGAGTTATTTAGTTACGAAAATAATATACAATTTTCAATTGCACAAAAATGTGCAAAAAAAAAGTATTAAATAACGTATGATTGGTATAACTAAAACGCGAATTTTTTAGAATAGAGTAAGTATATATTTGTTCCATGGTTACATTTTGATAAGATCTATATTGTTTCCTTATCGTATTTTAAACACTAACATACAGTGTGGTAATGTCTAAAATACGTTAATGCCATTTTCACATGAACATTAAGGTAAATTATTATTGTTTCTGTTGAAATACTCAATATTCACACGTACATACATGCAGTGTTGTCCTGCCCTTTAGGACACTTTTCTGGACTCAGAAGGGACCTTCGCGAAGGACAGCAGAGATCAGTTCAGTTCGAGTATAGCCGCAACAAGGAGTAAAAATCAAAAAGTTTTACCATTTATAAAAAATTTTTTCATTTTATATAAATTCATATTATTGAATAAGACAATGATTTTATGATTAAGATGGCAAAAATTATAAAAGATCAAGTCATAATTAACGCAGTTGTTTTATCTACAATGTATATAAGATATACATTTCCATAAATGATTTTTCACGATAAATCGCACTTAATGTTTAAAAGAATTCGAAAAATATGAAAAAAAAAAAAACAATTTTTTACTATAGAAAACGTTACTTTGCACAGGTATTATATTCGGTATTTTAAGCACGAATAAATCTATTTGTTCGTGGTAAAAGGAATTCTTTCGTCCGACGGGAACATGAAACGACGTGGAAAAATGCACAGGTGAATAGATAAAATAGAAAATTATTTTGAACAGTTTCAAAGTTGGGATTATTCAACTTGAGAGGAAAGAGAGAAAAACGGGAGAAGAGAAAAATATGGGACCTCGTAAAAAGTGGTTATGGAATACAAGTAAAGTTGCAAAGTAGCGCAGTGTGATTATATAGACGTAAAATGCTCTCCTAAACTTACTTTTTTCTTTTCTTTTTTTTTTTTTTTTTTTTTTTTGTTAAATTTTATAACGTGTAATTTTCCGGTCGCCCAATATATAACTTTGAAGTTTAAAGGATGGCTTTTAACATTGAAAATTGCCCGTAAACATAGAAAGTTCATATAGGCCATGTATACATACATGGCCTATATGTACATACATGTATGTATATGTATGTACGTATAGGTACAGCAGTATTTTAGAATTTAACGTCTATTTTCGGAACTTTCGAAACATTTGACAAACCTATAACGCGCTAAATTACGTTAAAAAAAAAGCATGATCTACTACATCTACAACAGCGATAATCTGTTAAAATCTCTCATACATACTACACACAAAGGTATGTACACACAACAGTAGTACAACCTAAACTTTTTTTCTCTCATCCAATCCTGACAAACAAAATTTCCACTATACCCGCACCGAAGTAACGCGATCCTCATCAATCCCCGATCCTCACTACTACTACTACTACTACTCGAAAAAGCCAATTTCCCCCCTCGCGTATATACACTGGCACGCTGCTGCTGCTGCAGCAAATTTCAAAGGCGCGATCGATCCGTTTCGCGTAAAATACACTCGCGCTCTCAAGGAAAATAAAACATAAACAGCAGCTCTCCTCCGCCCCTAAACTCGCGTATATAACCTACGAGAGAAAACAAATCAGATCGATGCACTTCTCTCTTATATATAGCTATATATATATATATATAACACGAGCAGACTGAGCGTCTTCTTTCAAGTCGCACGCGCGCTCGCGCTAATTGAATTATGCAGATGAGCACACCACCTTAGTCTAACCGACTTGCCATATACAAACGATTACCGCGGGAGGTAGCACAAGTCTCTCTCTCTCTCTCTTCCGGCAGCCTAGGGTACGCGCCACGAACGCACCTGGGGTTTGCCGCGTAATTGCGAGTTTTAAACAAACGACGGGGTAATACATATCGTTCTCTCTTGCCCGCGCGTTCCAAAGTAAATTGCAGACGCAGAGACGGGAGAGAAGGGAGAGAGAAAAAGTTTCGAGAACCGTCGGTGCGCGGCTCTTTTGGCCTCGCGCGCTAATACATAGAGAGAGCTTTCAACGGAATTTTTTAATCTCGAAGAAAGGGGATGATCCCACGGCCGTTTGTTCAATCGGATTTTCATGCGCGTATATGTGTAGACGTTTGTAAGGGTTTTGTATAGTTTTGCGTGCGTAAGGTTTCCTAACGACATTGACAGCAGCGCTGCTGCGTGTGGTTACATGATCATTTGCACGCGTTACACTTACGCTCTATATATACGTTAATTAATTAATACACGATAGAGTATATAAATCAGTTTGAAGAAAACGAAAAAAATCACAATGGGCTTTTAATAGCTGATAAAATTGCTCATTGCTATACGCGCGTGCGGTACAGTATATATATATAGTTCCTCGTCTCGCACAAGGAATATTAAATTTCTTTTTCATCAGCTTAATGAGCCCTCGCGGTAAGTTTCAAGCCGGAGAGCGCGGCAACGAGCGAACTTGCGCCTGTGCGATGCTCAGACATCTTATGTCAGAATTCAAAGGAGAACATCGCCTTTAGGGGTGGGGGGGAAGGTTAGTAAAGCTGCTGTAACGCTTTTTTAATGAATGAGTCGAGAGTGATGTACATCGAACATCGAGTATCTTCTCTACTATTTTTTTTTTTTTATATATATAGAAAAAAAATCGAAATAGGTATGTTATACCTACGCGCATGGTAACACTGTTGTATAATCGATATGTAACGCTATACTCGCCTATTAATAATCATGTACTCGTGTCTATCCTGCTACGCATATACTTAAGCTATTATAATATAAATCATATGCCAACTTCACTCACTTTCTTGCGCTCCGTCAACGATTTCCTTATACGCGTGGTTGCTAACTTTTCAGCATTCATATGCTTCCCACCCTCCAGCCATCAGCTAATTAATTCCGAAGCTCGTTTCAAAATCTCTGCTACTGCAGCAGTTGTGGTGCATCTCTCTCTCTCTCTCTCTCTCTCTCTCTCAAAGACGCTCATTCAACCGTACCACGCGCGCGGGGAAGAGAGAAACCAGCGAAGAAAACACGCGTCATTCGCGGAAGATAAACTTGCTTTCTGTATATATAGGTATACATACATACACTTGCTTAGATATACGTATGAATTTATGAAAATCTAGAAACGCTCGCGCGCTCGGTAGGAGAAACTTAAAGGACTCCGCGCGCGGGAAACGTAACAGCGTATCTCACAGTTCGTATATATATACATAAAAGATAGGAGAGAGAGAGTCGAAGACAATGCGGTATACGAACAATAGGGATCATGTATATATATATATATATATATACGCATACACACAACGAGAGCGCGAATTTCTGACGCGCGTAATACACGCCCGTGCGCGGTCAGCCAGTATAGAGTATATATATACACATACATACTTGTGTGAAGGTTTCAGATTGAAAATTAGTTTTCTCGAGGGAAGGAAGGTTTTATTTTTTATCCTACGCGTGAGTTGCGTTATACTGCTGTTGGAAAACTTTAAACGTACGCGCACGTTTATCGTCGTTGCCTAGTACGAGAGCGAGTACACCACGCGCCGTGCCTGACAAAACTCTGCCTGAGACTACTGCGAGTGCGAGAGCGCGGAGAGAGAGAGTAAAGCGACTTTGTTGTGGCGGTCTGAGGTAAAAATTCTCGTCTCGTATAGCGAGATTTTATCGTCGCGATATGCGTGTATACGCGCGCGCATGTGTGTGTGTGTATGTATTTATATACATACAAGCGATTATTTTGAGTTAAGCTTGTATAAGGAAGATTATATAATAGAGTATAAGTTAATTCGTGTATATAGAGAAATGTATAAACGAAAGGATTAAGGTGTATATAATACATATATACGTAGTGGTTCGATGGCGGATGTAATTTTAGAAAATTGTTTCTCTAAAGGTAGCGTTGAGGTGAGGTGGTTATAATATGTTTGAGAGTATTGCGAGGAGGCGCTTTCACGTAGAGATTAGGGTAATCCTATATTATGCACGTCCTGCTGATGAAAAGGGCCTTATACTACGTATTCATCGCTGCATCGTCACTTATTTATCACAACAATGATACACGCATGTATACCCTTCATCCCTCCTTTACCGGACTACCTACCTACGCACACACACATATATATACATACAACCAACTCTCTCCTGGCAGGCTTTTATCATTCTCGCGTATGAAAAAAAGCTAACCTCCTTTTAATACCGCGCCGGTATGCGCCCTCACCGAATACCAACCTCTATCTCTCTCTCTCTCGTGCTCCTATGCTATATATATATAACGCCACATCATTCTTTAACGCGCACGCGCGCTCGCGAGGCATGTTCCGGAGCCCTCGCGGAGCAAAGTAGCTCGTTTAAAGCCTCGTCGTGCACGCGCGAGGAAGCGAGAAAGAGGAGAGAGGGAACGTGAAAGCAAGAGAGAGAAGGATTCTTACATCGGAATTTTATGGTCGAAACGCGAACTGCCATTTTAGTTGGAAATCGATCTGCTGCTGCTGCTACTACCACTGCTATACTGCTTCTGCCGTTCCTACTCTCCTGTCGGCTTCTCCTCCTCCTCCTCCTCCTCCTCTCTTCCTCTTCTCACTCGGCCGCTTTTGTTTGTCGAGAATTCTCTCTCTCTCTCGCTCTCTCGGCTACCGCTATGCTTTTAAGGGATGAACTTTGGCCTCAGATATTTTATAATTAACGTAATATTTTATCTCCAGCCTGTTCGCTTCAACGTGTATGTGTACGTGTATATGTACGTGTGTGCAATAACTGCCAGAGTTATACTCAGGCGAGGGAAAAATTCCGAATTCGTGTGTGTGTGTATGTATATACTGGGGATATAGCACGCGAGAACGCGAGAAAAATTTGACGATGAAGTTTTTATCGGACCGCAACGAGAGATGGGTGGAGAGAAAAAGTTTTGCGATATTTCGAGCAACGCGAAAACGAAAGAGAGAGAAAGAGAGAGAGATGAAAAGGGTGAGCTCTTGATTAAAATAATTCCTGGTGAAATTTTTTTTTTCGTTAGAACGTGTGCGCAGAGGGACGAGAGAGAGAGAAAAAAATCGAGATTCCCCGATAAACCGATTGCCCGTTGCGCCATCGATGACTCTGTCTCATATATACCGAGGATAGAAGGGTAAGGATCGAAGGGAAGGGAAAAAGTGTATACAGACTGACAGGCGAAAAGGTCAAGATCATTAGTTCGACTCTCAAGGGGAAGGCAAAGGAAATTACTCCCGACATCATCGTCGTCGCCGCCGCCGCCTTTTTCACGTTCGGCGTCGCGGCGTCGTTAAGAAAAATGATTAGGCGGACGACGGTGGCATGGTTCGCTTCTCTTTTCTTTTTCTTCTTTTTTTTTTACTCGAGGTCTATGCCACTACCCTTTATTGCCTTACGAGGTGACAGTGCTACGCGCGAGATTAGTCCGGGTCCATTAATATTCCCCGGCGATAGCGACATGATGTAAGATATTTTAATTAAAAAAATTAAAGCGAGTATAACGCTCAATATATATTATAATGTCAATGCGTTGATTAACTGTGCATATATACCTCTTTTTTCTTCCTCTTCTATACAGATGTTCGCTTCGTTTATCATTATCACGGCAGCTGCTGAACAGATATGTCTTATATATCTGTTTGATTAAATCTAATAACCTTATTACATAAATTACTGATTAAAATTAAACGTTTATTTTTATCGAATATTATATATGCACGGTAAAATGACTTATACCTAACGCACTGCTACAAAAGACTTCCTAATTAATGCTCCTCTTCCTCTTAATAAATTATATACATACCGCGTACGACGCGAAACCGCCACACACACACATAGACTCGTTCTCCCGAAAAAAAGTCAGCCCTGCGTCTGGCAGCTGCACTACACCCCTACGCACAGGAGAGAGAAAGAGAGGAAAAACGTCGCGACGAAGAACCGAAGCGTATAGCAAAAAATTTCACGAGCTCGAAGCTTCTGCGTCCAAGAACTTTTTTTCCCTTAGCGCCGTCCTTATGTGACGCACGCACTCTCTCTCTTTCTCTCTCGTTGATCGTTTCGCGTTGTGATTTATCTATCCATGAAGAGGAAGGGGATTCCCCTTACCCTTAAGAAAAAGAAGAAGAAGATGACGGGAATTTGTCGCAACGGAGAGAGACGTAGGCGAGGATATTATTTATTAAACGCGTAAGAGAACGACCGGGAGAGGTGATCTGAAAATATTAAATTTTTCGAATACTCGTAGTTTTTTTTATCATCGTTGTGCTATTTTTAACGGGAGGAGAAGAAAGTGGAACGAGCGTGAAAGCACGGCGCAAGTTGAGCAGCGTGTTTTAATAATCAAAATTTTTGCGTGCGCAATTTTTGAGAAAAGTTAAACAGCGCGCGTGTGTACGACCGAGCGTATGGTTTTGTTAGGTGCAATATTTAGAAGAGGTTTTTTGTGTTGTGCAGATGATATGAGGATTTTCTCAGATTTCGGAGAGAGAATAACACACACGCATATATACATATACGACGTTAGAGATATACATATATATATATATAGGGTGGTTCGTTAAAGCTCGCGCCGTTGAGTAAACTTTGAACAGTGTGTCGAGCTGATTTCTGAAATATTTCCGAAGTATCGGCTTTTGCTAATGCGGAATCTAGAAACGACGAGGTAGAATAATAAATCAAATCTCACACTCAAAACCTTGCACTCGCAAGAACATCTTTTTTCCTTTATTTGATCATGAAAGAAAAAAATTCACGCGTGTGCAAATAGAATAACAAAATTCCAAAATATAATTTAACCCCACAGCTGAAAGAGAGAAAAATCACCGACGACTCTTCGTATATATCCCCGTATCCATCGATCAAAAAATATTTTCCAAAAGCGACGACGGCAAAGTTTCGATTACTTTTGCCCATCACATCACTCTCTTACGAGTGTAAAAAAAAAGACACGTACACACGCCCGTTCACTGGGAATATTTAGACGCACATACGTACTATACGCAGGTGCGCACCTTTATTGAAGCGTACATATACGTATCCACATATATAAGCCTTTACGTGTGCTGCTGCTGCTGCTCCTCGCGCAGTATATGCCGCGGGTGAAACTTTAAATGTGTGTGCTTTTGCGCTTTGCCGGACTCGTGTGCAGTAGCAGCAGCCGAAATGAAACTGCGCCTGGGAAATTCCGTATTCCATTACGTTTATGGGAACGCGCGTACAGGAGCTCGAAGGGAAGGAGAGGGAGAAGTAGAAGAGGATATTCGCCGCTGCTGCTTTCATTTGAAAAATTTCAAAGTACGCGAGAGGGGAGGTTATATGCTATACACTTTGTGTGTGTTTTTTTTTCTTATTTCGAGGGAGGGAGAAAGTCTGAAGCTGACGGGCGTGTGGCTGGCCTGTCAATCAAATACTAATCAGGTTGCGGAATTTATGGGCACGAGTGTAGAACAGGGGAAACGAGGATGCGCTGGCAGTTTTTTCAATTTTCGGCTTAGTTCGTAAATTGGCCAGCTCTCTCGGACCCCTCTTGTCTTCTTATAAATGTATATGTACACGTTCTTTTTGTAAGAATTTCAAAATTTCTCGTCATACGTAAAAGGTATACGTTACTTTGATATATATACTCCTTACTTAAAAAACAATTCTACCCCTATATAAAGTAAATAAAATATAACACACATATAGGGTTACCTTGTCATAGAGACAACCCATATTCCATGCCATATAACGGTGTATACATACGGCCTTTACCTAAAATTTTCTCCTCACTTTTATATACAAAGGCCACGAGTTTAGTTTCTCTCAAAGGTACACACACACACAGAGACATGTCGGTTAGTTACGTAAGAAGGATCGACGCCTATGCGCGTCAGTCGGCTTTACGTAACTGCGGGCACGTTGAGCGCGCGCGCGCCCCTTTGATGTTGTCACCCTTCGCATGAGTGTTTATAGCTATATAATATTTAAAACTCCGTTAAGCGTATAAACATAACCTACACACACACACATATATACACACTGCCACGTATAGAAAATTGTTTCATTAACGTGCGATTCGTTTAATCCTCAAGTATATTTATATGGAAAAAATATCGTCGCGCAAAGGGAAAACTTAGTAAGCGAGAAGATCCTGGTAATTGAATCTCATCGCCTTCTTCTTCTTTCTCCCCCGGAAGCAGTAGCAGTATATATATTTCAATAATTTATCCTTCCCAAGATAACCGATAAACATCTTTAATCCCGGGAAAGAAGAAAAAGTAGAATGGTTATGCTCCAGCGAGTTGGGAATTATGATTACGACGCGGTAAGAGTGAGAGAGAGAGAGAATGAATAACGAAGAAGAAAAGAAGAAGCGTAGTAGTAGTAGGAGGAGGAGAAATCGCGATGTGGCGTCGATTCTACTCTCTCGCGCGCGCGTTCTTCCTAACGAGAATATAATCGATGATTTACTGGCCCACCGGTTAATCACGCGTGCACACCAGATAAACTCGTTCGTTCGGTCTCTCTTTCTCTCTCTCTCTCTCTCTCTCTCTTCTTATCGAAGAAAGCAGCACCGACGTCGTCGTCGTCCCCCTTTTCGTGACGCCTCCATATACCATACCATACTTTACCCCTGCGCTTTTGTGTGTGCGTATATACACACGCGCTGCGTCGCGTCCTTGTCTTTATCTCGCTCGCTCTCTCGCTTTATATCTCTCGCGCGCGAATGCCGCACACACACACACACACACACATATACATGTATAACACACAACTCTACCCTATATTGACTTTTCTCTTTATGTACACGCGTATATATATGTACAATACGCGTCTGTCTCAAAAGGCGGTTATGCACGCGCGTGTGCCGAATTAATGTACGAGCCATATAGATATATGTATCGAGGAGGGGAACGCGGTATACGCTTTGTTTTTAGCTGCGTCATGCGAAAGCCTACGCGTGGTACGGTGCGGTTTTGCACTGCAATGAAGTTTTCGCAGCCTCGGAAATGTTAATGCAGGCGAGGAGGAATATGGATATAGTATAAGGAAGAAGAGAAAGAACTGTAAAAGGTATCTCTCTCTCTCTTTGTGCTTTTATTTGAATTTTTTCATGTCCTGTGTGTAGGACGACAGCGACGACGATGATGATGAAATTGTTTTAAAACCTGCACGCGCAATAAAGTTTGACTTTATTATAAGGAACGAGATGAGCGCGAGTATTTTGTGAAATTGAGCGTAGAGAGAGAAAAGAGACTCGTATATGTACTGCACCGCGAATGAGAAAAATACGTATACGTATACGTCTGTATGCGTGTATATACGTCAGCGACGAAATATTCGCAGCGCCGCGCTAATTATGTAAACGCTCACCCGGTAATATCGATTGAAAATCAGCGTAGGTATATATACGCGCGGAGCCCGTAAAACTTTAACGCAGCAGCGGCGGCGCTTGTGTGCACGACGCAGATCTGTTGCATATACGCGCGTGTACACCACCTAAACTGCGGTACTGCTGCGACTGTAAAAAAAAAATAAAAAAAAAAACTTTATTATACCGATAAAACGCAGACGGTATAAAAAATATATATATATATACATCCATGTAACAACATGCAGCGTGAAAACTGTGAAAATTCTTGCACTCTCTCTTTCTCTTTTTTTATCGCGATATATCTAGAGTTAGGAACGTGTATATATATATATAACGTCCGCGGGAATAGTCGCACCACCACGGCGTCTGTCTCGCTTACCGAAGATCCATTATTTCGAGAAGCTCGAGCGTCAAATCACGGGTCACTCGAGAATCTCCCCCGAATGAATAATTCATTCAATTACGCCGAGGAGTAAATCCACCATCCTCTATCCTATTCTCCTACTATATATATATACACAGGCGTTCGCGTGCATCTCGCGCGGCGGCTGGGGGAAAATTTAATTCGGAATGAAAAAATCGCGTTAGAAATGAAGTCGTCGTCGTCGTTGCCCCACCGCGCATTAATTCAATCGCTTCACTCTCTATCTCTCTCTCTCTCCAACGTGTATACCACCAACTGCATCTGCACCCTCCAGCAGCATCCTTATCGGTGTTAATTTATCGACCTTGCGCACCACCGCTACGTGTACACAGATAGAACGTTGGGGGGGTGTTGAAGCAATCGAAAAGATCGTAAACTGCCCAGTAGTAGTACACTTTCTCTCTTCGAGCAAAGTCTCCGCGCGGTGCAAATAAATCAATTTGCACGAGCGCAACTCTCAACGTGATGTTTGCGTCGAGCAAATATATATAACCACGGTGGTTCCTTGCTCCTCTCTGCTGCTCTCGCCGCGCGTAGATATTCCCAGCGAAAGAGTAGATTAGTCACGCTTAAGGAGAAGAGAAGTGAGAGAGGAGAAGGATGAAGATTATACGCAAGCGCGAATCAAACTCAACCCCTAAAGGCACGCGACGACGCGCGCTATACACTGCGTATAGAGAGTCCTTAACTCTCGCTGCGGTGTTTTCTTCGCTATATGTATATATATAGAGCTGTATGACCGCCTGCGGCGGTATACACGGAAGCTCGGTCTCTTGGTGGATATAGACTTTGCAGGAGAGGAAGGATTTTCGCTGACGGTAAAAATTAAGGAGCGACCGCGGTGGTGGTGCTGCTGCTGCTGAACGCTATAGTGTCCTTTTCGAGTGTCTCGACGACGACGACGATGCCCCCCGCGGGGAATGGATTTCGACGACGGGGTTCGTGTGGTGTTCGTGCTGCGAGAGAGAGAGAGAGAAAGAGACAAAAAGAGAACGAGGTTTATAAGTGGAAAATTCTAAGACGCGAGAAGTTGGATATAAGGTTAGAGAGGGTGGGAAATGCGATAGACGCGCGGTTATGAGGTGCGGGAAATGCGCTTTGTGAGGTATAGTAGATTGAAGGTAATGGGGATTATGTGGTTATTTGATGTAATTTTTTTGGTTAAACGTATAAATTGGTTTACGTTAAGAACGAAAATTATAATTTAAGTGTGTTTGTTATATTTAATCTTTGTTGACTTTCACGGAAACCGTATAGTTTTTTCGTATATTTATATAATAAACGATAAAGTTTATTGTACAAGAGACTCATACTAAAGAACAACCAAATAATAAAAAAAATAGTTAACGATTATTATAAAAAAAAAGCGTATATACACCTTAGACTCTATTTCACCTCGTTTCACGCGTCAACGAGCAATAACTCCTCATACGCTTCCGTATAGAGAGAATCCACTCGACCCGATGTAAAATATTTCACGCGCGCGCGCCCGCATAGACCCTAAATATCTTAACGAAAATTAGGCTAAAACGTGAGCGTCGCTTATATACCGCCGCCACCATCGCCGTCATCGTACGTCCCATCCTCGTTCCGAAAGCTCAATTTATTACACCTATACATACTTGGTCTCTCTCTCTCTCTCTCTCTCAATGTATATATATACATATACATAAATGACAAGACATAACGCACAAGAGTTTGCGCATTTGATCGCGCTCGCGTATATAGCTTTAAATCTCGGATGCGTATCGATCACAGTTTCTGCATTTTTGATAAACATCGTATATATAGTGGTGTGTGTGTATGTGTTACTGCACGCATATATATATATATATATATATTGTGCCTATACATACAACAACATACCTGTACACACGCCTGCATCAAAGTTGCAAGGCCACAGTGCGGTGCGTATATCGTGGCGCGTGGTGAATTGTGTGCGATAATTTAATTATTAGAAATGTAATGTAGGGAGTGACATATTGGTTTACTCAGGTGATATATAGGTATATTTAAATATATAATATGAAATAGAGTAGTATCCGTAGCCATATATATATATCGTTAACCACCTTAATTCGAATAATAGATTCACCAACTTTTACCACTCCTCCTCTCATTCTCTCTTCGCAGCCTCGAATTCTTCCACTAATTAGTTTGCATTCCGCCAAGATGTAAGAATCCGTGC
>JAWWEQ010000055.1:25681590-25760119 GCA_035583055.1 Torymus tubicola
GAAAAGTGCCTATTTTATGGCCAAGTCTAAAATAAATAGTCAGTTATTGGGTAAAAAATGTTTTGGATTTCCACCAGAGTTATAGAACATTCTATTATTATTTTTTTGTTATTACTTATATAAATGATTTCATCCAAAAAACTATTTTTCCATTATGATATTGAAAATTAATTATTTTTTATTGTTAAAGTTTAATCTTAACCCCCACTTTTTATTTTTATAACTTTTAGGAGCATGCAATGCTATCTGCAACAGCATCACTTGGTCTCATTCATATGTGGGATGTCGATGGAGGACTTGTTCCTATTGATAAGTACGTTAATTTTTACTAAATTCTGTCTTTATTACTGATATAGAGATTATAAAAGGTATAACCACTTCCACTTTGAATTTGGAAATCGCGACAAGTGAATGGTATAGGTTTCGTATAAAAGTCAGCGAATGAATAGTGACGCGCTCTTTGTAGTATACTTCGCGCAAACTCTAAATCGCACACAAAGTTATTTTCACCTTTAAACATTCCTCCGTCTCGTAGAATTGATAGTTCGGCACTAGACTTTCTCCACCCCTTTCTACTCCACTTGCACATAAGATTCTCTTCTCCAAATTACTTCTGGCAAGATTTATCTCTTTGGAGAAGACGAAAATTGTCAGGCTCATTCCTATCGGGGTTTATTTACCACTTTATAGTACTTGAATGTATTCTAATGGTTCTTTAAAGTATCAATACGTATAGAAACTTTAATGGTATTAAAAGTAGACGGGCAAAGAGATACAATATCACTTTTACACCCCATTTTGTTTAAAAACTAATTTTCCGTTGTTGTTTATAACTCTTATTTCATTTTCATTTCAAAGCTGTTTTTGAAATCCAAATCGACAACAATTTAATAAAATTATTAAATAATTATCTTCTCTATAAGAAAAACAAGCAAAGCAATTAGTTGGTATTTGTTGGTATACAAACCGAAGATGAGAGCAACAGGTGTCCTTCGGACAGTTAAAGATATGACTGACCGAATTCCATCGTTTCTACAAGATGCATACCTACATATGTATAGTCCATTTTTCTCAAGAAATTCATGGCCCCTCGGGTCTTCTCTGTGTAACTTTCTGGCGGTGCATTACTGGTTTCCTCTTGCATGGTTTCCTAGCAAATCACGGACCTCCTCTCTCCTTATATATGAGAAAACCTGCAGAAACAGAATACCTTTCAACATACACCGTATACTGTATCGTCATCATATTGTAAATGTACGTTTTTCTTCTCCTTATTTTACATATTCATACGAATATTTCCAAATCATTGAAATATTTGTTCTAGACTTTTCAAAATCGAAGCATTTAAAATAGCTAATTAATAGCACAAAGATTTAGCGGAGACTTGCACGTTAGTTAATCCATATCATTTTCGGCTATAGTTTTTAATGTGAACACCCAAATATCAAAACGGAAACGACCCTTAGAAGGACCCCTATAGATTACATTGACCTGGCCATTCACATCCTCATCAAAATATTAATTAATATCTAGTTGATCATAGTTAACACAAAAAATTAGATTAAATAGTAATCAAATCCAAAATAGATTTCTGTACGCAACTGACGACCTCGTGCGGTCAGGTGCCCTATTGGCCATAGGCCTGGTAAACGTCGGCATTCGCAACGAGTGCGATCCAGCCTTGGCGTTGCTCAGCGAACACGTGATGTCGTCCAGCCAAAATCTACGAATCGGTGCAATACTAGGATTAGGACTGGCTTATGCAGCCTCGCAGAGAACAGATTTGAATGACTTACTCGTTGGGCCGTTAACGGACAAAGAAAGTAAGTGCATGGCTAATCTATTTTTTATAATACTAGATTTACTGAAGCGCGCTACACGCGGACAATATCAATATCGGCAATAAAAATGTTATAAATAGATATATTATGAATAAATAATAACTAAAATAAAAACATCATAGATTATAGTGAAAATAATAAAATAAAATGTTTTTATAAATACATATACTTAAGAACTGGCAATATAATAAGGTCAGTCATTCCTTTTCCTTCCGTTATTTTACACTCAAAACATTGAGTGAATACAAATTAGTTCTTAATACATAAAAATCATGTTATATTACAATATTGATAATAAATACAACCAAACTTAATGACATTATTTTAATTTATAAATATTTAACATCATTTAAACCTTCAAAATTTCATTCAAAATTTAATTCAAAAGATCGCGCTTTTTAAAAAGTCAACCAATCAGAACACGTTTTCGTCGGCTTCACTTTTCTCGGATCTCTTTTTTAAAAAGGGATTAAAACACCAAAATGTCTGTCCATCCGGCCAGCCAGCCCCCCGCGTCTTTTACCTAGTAGGGTAAGTAAAGGGTTAAGTAAAGGAATTAGAAAAAGGGTTAAGAAATGCGTTAAGAAATATCCGACCGTCATAATATCAGTCCGTCCGTCTTCTACCCAATAGTTCACGTGTATAAAGGGTTGTATAAGAAATAATAATTGATATAAAATTTTGAAAAAAGGGTTAAAAAGGTTTTTGTATTACCGAGCAACGTGAGGAGCGAGGTATAGATATCTAGTATTATTTTATTTAAGCATTCCATTAAAATAAAATAGAAAACAACGTTTTACCTCAGCCTAAAATATCTGATTTTACCCCAGTCAGAGAAAAGTAATTCTTCATTTCTGTTTAGTTACAAGTAAAATTGAAAAACGAAATTATTCCTACCTACTTATTAACACACAAATAATAAGTTAATGTATTTATTAACTAGGAGAAACTCAGACCTCCGGATCACAAATTTTGGCCAAACTTTAAGATATGTTTATGGATTGCAAAATATAAAGAAATCTAGAATATTAGATCCTAGCGCCCTGATAAACTCAAGTTATCGATATTTTTAGTTGTATTTTAAAGGAATACTGGAAAAGTGCTTTGTTTTATAAGTTAATTATTCGGCCTAGAAAGCCCTTAAATACAATTATAAAAAAGAAAATAAAACTCGAGAGCGTAGGCTTTTTGTTGCTTTTTTCAGAATTGAGATATACCGCGTCTACTTATATGATAGTTTAAAGTTAAGCAACGAAGAAACATCAAAATATAGGTATCAAATTAATATACTACTTAACTTTAATCTATATCATAACTTTGAATACACTGTCAGAAAAATATTTATTAAACTTAAGAATAATGTATCGAAAGCAAATTTCATAAACTTTTGATATCTCAAATTTTGTATAGAAAATTAATAAAACGTTTTGAAAATTAACGGATAAAATGATTAAAAGTAAAAAACGTTTATGTTAAATTTTGTAAAAAATTATTAAAAGTAAAAAATATTTATGTTAAATTTTATAAAAGTCTATGTTAATTTATTTTTAGTAATGAAATTATTAATTTTAAGATATGCCTGTTTTTTAAATTTAAGAATTTTTTTAACAGTGTAGAAATGCCTGCGCTCTCTAGTTTAACTTCCTTTTTTATAATTGTATTGAAGGCTTCTCTAGACTGAGTAATTGACATATAAAACGGAAGATTTTTTCACTATTCTCTTAAAATATAACTAAAAATACCGATATATTGAATTTATCATAGCATTAGGGTCTAATATTGCGGCTTTCTTCACATTTTGGCATTTCGGCAAATACAATATACGACTCGCTAAACATTGATTTCTTCTAAAATAATAACACTTTCCTTCGGAGTGCCGCCACGCTCTTTGATAGAAACAATCTTAAAAAGATGGAATATAACACAGGTGGCAGTAACCGTAAAATTGAAAAATTCAGTTTCGCCCTAGTGCCCCAAATATTTTGTTTCGCACAAAGAATTTCGTAATAATTTCTTCAAAGAATTTCTTAAAAATAAAGAAATCTGAATGGGACGCATTTTGTTTAAAATTTCGTGATTAATAAATTTAATAAGATTAATGACGTCGCTATATTTTTCATGGATTCTATTTCCTAGTGGTTTCTAGAATATATATCCATTTTCTTACTAATTAAAATAAACTGGAAGTATAAAAGTATGCAAACACAAAATAGAATTGAGTTCTTATTTATTTCTTTGGCGATCTATCATAAAGATTTGATTTCAATTTTATAAAAGAACCTCTTTGCAACTCGCTCGAGCACTACAAGCGGAAATTTTTTTTAGATGTTATAGAATGATAGGAGTTTGTAGAAATTAAGATCATAAGTTTCCTCTTCACAGTTTTTATAACCTCAAACTTTCTCCGGTTTTCTCAAAAAAGTTTTCGTAATGTAATTAAGAGGTATGTTGGATTATTGAATTTTTATATATGAACTTTTATATGTTTTTTAGTTCTTAACTGTTCTTAACCCTTGACGTACACGAAAGTTGCCCACTTTTTCAATTTTAATCCAAGCTGTCTGTTTTTTCAAGAAGAATCGGAAATAAAATTTTATCTACTAACTCGACGGTTTTTCATCTATTTTTCATATGTTAAATTATATCATAAAAAAAATTTATATGGGATTAAAACCACTATATGATTATTTTTGTTAATTCGATATTTGTCTTGTCTTTTGAATATTGTTGAGGTATGTCTTGAAAATTTCCTGTTTTTTTTTTTTTTTTTTTAATCTTTTAAGTGTGGATTTACCGTTGAATAGTTCATATATGGCATCAATTACCTTAATCGTATTGAGTTAGATTATTAACGTTTACCTGCAAAATCATCATCAATCAAAATTATACGTTATTTCTACATATACAGTCCTACCTACATTCAGTAATCATATAAGCGGCAGAATCTATAGCGAGCTAATATATAAGTTAATAAAAAACATCAATTTTCAAAATTAGCATACATGCGTTTGCATAGAATAAAGCTTACTAAAAGCAAATAGGAACAGAAACAGTTACATAAGACATAACTGAAATATATTGTGTAAGTATATAGATACACTCGCAATTCTGTATTGTTGACGCACAACAAGGCAATGCATTCTTAATTCTCTCAATAGCTTTTAATTCCATATTTTCATCCTAATTTGTTATGTAAATTTTTTTCTGAACAGCTTCCCGTTACCTTGACGCGTTTCAAATGTTTTTATGTATATATACGGATTATAGGTTGAAAATCGCACATTAACGAACCTATGCTTGGTAGAGAAAATCTTTGACTTATCCGGTATTGAAATACGAATCACAATTTTAAAAAATATTTTCTCTTTACCTAGAATACTTTCTTTTCGCTATTTTACATTTCAAAGAACTCACATAGAGCCAGTTTCCAGGCAATCAAGGCAGTGCTCCAAACGGCTTCAGGCAAACTTCACGCGTAGTTTCTTGCAACTTTGTACTTTTACGACTAAGGGTGACACAGAAATTCAATTTTTCTAATGTTTGTCAGTCGCCGTCGGGGAGAATGGGGTAAATGTCGTGCGTCACTTAATCTTTAAAATTTTAGTGCTATATTGATCCAAAAAACTAACTCATTAAATAATATGTTCTTTTCGCTATAATACTAAATAATTATCTTGCTTTAGTAAGTTAATAATATTCCTATCATAGAACAAAAAGTGAAAGTAAAAACTTTTGCAATAATATATTTCTATTAAATTTCAGGTCATGCCACTGACTTTCATGAGGTACTTGCATCAATATTCGAATTATTAAATAAAAAATTGTTTTAAAACAAAAACATATTTATTTATGTTTGTCCATCAATACAAACATTGCTCAGAATTTAGGTTAGATCTTCTGTTAGGTCAAAATTTGCTAGAGATTTTTTTTCAAAAAGTGCTGTTCGGATTTTTCGGTAACGGAGGGCGAACCTGGAGCCCGGGGTTGCTGATATGAAGCTCCCTTGTGCCCCTGGTCTGTGCGTCAGATTGATTAAATATGATGATTACGCTGAGCACTTGAATATCAATAGACCAATTTTTTCTGTGGGTCTCACTCGAGATCTCTAGTAGTGGCCCGATGGTTAAAACTAGCACTATGTTAACTGATATTTGTGAATAAGCTTTTTTATCTTCGAAAAATGCTCTTTCTAGTTATCAATACAAGAACACTTTTATAGTGATCTAGTTTAAATGTACATTTAGGCTTGAAACATTAAATTAACCATTTTCATTTATCTCGCACTTTCAAGTATGTATATACATTCATATATACGATTCTTTCTCTAAAACTGAGCTTTCTCTCTTCACTTGTGACTTTCACTTATTTCCTATTCCGGTTCCTGTGACAATAATGTTTGTTTGAACAAAACGGTAAGAGAGGACAGCAGAAATTCGAGGATGCTTATGACGTTTTAGAAGCGAAAACCACATAGTATAACAATAAGCAGAGACTTTCCCGCTTTCAATGGTTATTCCATTTCAGCCTCAGCTATTTTCATCCTACCGGCATATAGAGTAAGCGCACTGAAAGGCTAAAGCCATGTAACAAAGCTTTATTTCACGAGCGGTCTATTACGCGGTATACCTGCGCGCTATAGCCATTCGCGCAATCTCTTTTCCAGCGTACTCAATTTACTCGCGGCTTTTGCGCTGCTGCTGCTGCTGTTGCACGCCCCCCTCGGTGAATTGTGTTGGTTCATTAGTCGGCTCGCGCGGGACGGCAAACAAATCATCGGCCCCGTTACGCTCTCACCTATACACACGTGCGCACGCCCACGCATGCATTCACTTGTGCACCCCTTTTGTACCGTTAGCGAACGCACAAGCTTGTGTATATTTGATTCTCGAGTTTTTCCAGCCGTTAATAGAGACGCGATAACGATAAGGGATTTTTTTGTTCCATGGCCGAGAATGCCTGTTCTCATTTGTCACGATGGAAAGTAGCGTATTTGTATGATAATTTGAGCTTTTCAAACTTAAAGGATAAATAAGCTGTTTTTGAAAAACAATGTATGATGAAACCTTGGAATAACGAAGTTTGTGGAAATCCCAAATAAAGGTCTTTTTAGGCTAAGAACAGAGACTCGGGCTAATTAAAAGAAAAATTCTCTTTCCTTACTTACAATTGTGGATAAAAATTATAAAATAGTTTTTAGGTACTACTTAGAACACACACATTTTTAATAAAAAAAATACTTAAAGAGTTACAAATCCCAATTGAAAGATGACGACAATAAGAGACGTTATTTTATATAATTACCAAGATTTCTATTTTTTTTACACCAAGTAAGCAGCTTTTATGGACTAAAAAAATCTCTTCAGATTCACGCCATTTCATAACGCAAAAGCTATGCATTACCTTTGAAGGTTGCTCTAAAAGAAATATTATACGCAAAAATGTTTTTATGATTTCATTTTACTATAAATCGTAAAATAAAGAATTACATTACGCAGAATGTATATAATATTTTTAACGAAAAAATGTGAGATATTGCAAAAATATTAATTTTCTCTTTTTGAATCGTCATTATCGAGAACTCGCATGATTTCCTTTGATAGAATCGTACATTTTCTCTGCTGATGAGCTCAGCACGCGATCTCAAAGAAAATATATACATTTTTATTTCTTTCACATTCTTTATTTCATTTCGCAGTTACAAATGGTTTCGGCTTTGAAATTTCTACTTTCTTTGTTCCACAACTTATCATAAATAATAATATAATAAAAATGCCAAAATCAAGTAAATCATACTTCTTTTTATATTTTATGAAAAACTATTTAGTCAATTAACAGCTAAACAGTTCTACTTCAACTACATACGAAAATATAAAACCACATAAAAAAAAACGAAAGTACGTAACGACACTGGCTTTATCTTAACGTAATAACAATTCGATCAAAGTGAAGCTTTTGTAGCCTAGACCAGATTGAATTTGCCAATTATCTGTTTTCCTTCGTCTCCTTCGGGCGGCGTAGGAACACTGAAAGCATGTCAAGTCGGAAAGCAGCGGCCGCAGGCGGTGAGAAAACGACGCCGGGAGATTTTCACTCCCCTCGCGCTCAAACGAGCCATTCCATCCCTCTCTCTTTCTCTTTCTCTTTCTTTTATCCGTCCCTCTTTTTCACCGCATCTGAACTTGGAAAGAGATTTCTGTCAGTTTGGACAGCTAAATGCCGTTGTAAATTGCTATCGTATTTTTAAGACACTCGAATGATGGGGTTTGAGTTTTATCTAAGATAAGAGAAAATCTTGTTAACATTTATGAGATGTTCTTTTGCATGATATTTTAAACTCGATTGAAAAAATAAAAGATTATTTATTTTTACATGTTAAAAATGTGGTTTACAGTTTCTTGTTAATATTTTTTCAACAAAATTTTATTTATTTTCTTTTTTAGGTACAATGGAGATTATTGCACTAGCGGCTATCGCTTTAGGGCTTGTCAACGTCGGTTCCGGTGATCCGGACGTGTCATCGACAGTTTTACAGAAACTTATTGAACTCGAACCTCGACAACTATCTTCTGAATATTCCAGGTTTTTCTTTTCTCGCGACAATATATCTAAAATACTTAATTAAACAGATTTTAAAACTAAAAAAAATCACACAAAGAGTAATTGCGTGAGTAAATCAAGATTTTATTTATAAATACGAAACAAAGTTGCTATTTTACTCTTTGAGGTAGTTTCATGCTAACTTTAAGAAATTTCAATGTTTTTAATAATGTTTATAAAAATCAATTGCAAATTTACTGCGTATTTTTATATGCAACGTTACTTAACTCCAACATAATTTCGTAGATTTCTACCGCTAGCTTTAGGTTTAATTTACATGGGACGTCGAGACAACATAGAAGCCGTTTCAGCAGCTTTAGATGTCTTGCCAGATCCGTATAAGCTGCCTGCACAAACAATGCTTCAAGTAATAATAATAATAATATTTAAATGCCATTACATTTAATTCCCTTCATTCCTAGCATGGCCTTTATAATTTTCCTCATCTGTATATCTTAAAGTAGTTTTGTTCGCTGAAAAGTTGTCGTTTAAAAATAATTTTGAAAATGTAGATATTAAAGGTTTGTAAAAATGTGGAGTAAATATAGAATTTTTTTTTGTTCGTTTAAAAAATAATAGTTATTTAAGAAATTGAAATTTAAGATTTAAATGGTAAAAATGAGTGTTTAATAAGATTTAATATACGTTCCGAAAAGGAATTTAACAATTTCATACCGAGTTATCAAGAGGAACTACCGCAAATATTTTACACGTCCGACGTGCCCAATATTTTACACAAATTAATCCGTAAAGTTACAAACTATTATGAATAGTTTCGAAGTCATCGAATATTTCCGAAGTTGTTTCTCAATATCTCCATATTTTTTAAGATGAAAAACAAAAAAGTTCCCGGATTTATAAGTCTCAAATATATTTGATATATATTTTCAAACCGATAATATGTATACTTGCAAATACAATTTAGCTCAAAATGTGTTACATATATTGTTAATCGTCCAATCAAATTTGATCAAACCATAATAAAAATTATTTTTTGACAATACCGGAGGTTTTTGAGGCGAAAATACCTTAAACTAGTTATCATCGGCTTAACTAAACATAAATGCTTTTAATAAATATATGTACACACGCCTACAGGTATGCTCCTATGCCGGCACCGGCGACGTTCTTATAGTGCAAGAGCTTTTACGAATCTGCTCCGAGCCTGTAGAAGGCGAAAATGATCTGAAAACATCGTCAGGATCTGTGAATAAACAACCAATTGCCGGCTGTTGCAATTCTCGAAGTCGATCGTCAAGTGACGACAGCCAAAATAGCGAGAGAAAAAAAAAGTCTGAAAATGAGTCAATTCCAAGGTAGATTACTTATTTTTTACATTTACAAAAAAATATAGAAAAAGAAAATAAATTCAAAACATTTTCTTAGAAAACGAAATTTGAATTTTCAGTGAAATGGCGCTTACGCAGCCGATAGCTTCGTTTGGAGTAGCAGTCGTTGGCCTCAGTGAAGGCAAAGAAAATTCCCGAATCTTTGGTCAAGTAATTAAATAACAATAATTATATAGAGAAAATTTTTTACTAAAACGTTAAGATAAAAAATTCAAATTAAATGAGAGAAGCTGAACAACGCTATAATTGTCTATTCGTGTTGGAAAATGCTTATTATGATAACAACTTTTTAAACGAGCATCAATGTAATGGTTAATTTTGAATGTTTTATTATGCTAAAAGATGAAAACTCGTTAGCAGGTTACACATTTAAACGATATATTTCTGTTTCGTTCTTGAAGTAAAACTAACTCTTGTAATGTTTGTCCTTCCTTATCGTCACATGCGTAGGAAAGTTAAACTTACTTATTTTTTGTAGTTTGGTTCCAGGATTGAGGAAAATGTTACGCGACATTATTAAGTATTTATTCTTAACCTCTCTCCGTAAATTCTATCTGATATACCCTCATAGAATATCAAGGCCGTACATCAGGTAGAGTTCCTAGAGAGAGGACTAGTGGCTACTGAGCCACTTCAGGTGAGACTAATTTATCTAGCGATTTTATTTAGCAGAATACCTCGCCTCTGCTTCTGCGCATGCTCAATATACATTAATAATTCGCCCCACTCAGTACACATCTATATTTCGATACGTTAATATTATAGAAAAGAAATTACTACATACATACATTTTATATTCTTACAATATTTGTATACGTGTGATGTTACAGCACGTGCCACGAGCAATGCTCCCGTCATAACAGTTACCTATATGTTTAGTAGTAGTAGTAGTAGTACTTTTGATGGCTGTGGTTCTCACCTGAGACGCCGATATGCCATATCTACCTATGTTTATATATTTTAAGTGTGTATACATATATACATCGGTGCGGGCATTTAAACTTATGAAAACAAAACATACGTCATTTCTTGAACCGCCTATTCGAGACAGACTATTTGCCGCATGTTTACCAGTATACACACTTTAAATATCTTATTTAACTTCTCTTACGGAATTTAACTCTAAATAAATTTAATATTTAACAGATTTTTATATAGATCTAGGGTCGTTACACTCTCTAATATTACTTTAAAAAAAAAAAGTAAAAATATTGGTGAGTAAGTATATCCGTTTCTCTATCTCTCTCTCTCTCTTTTATTTTTAAACATTCATTAAAGACAAGAAAGTTATGAAATCAATCAACAAATTGTCGAGTATTTAAAAATCAGCGAAATTTTCGCTGAATTTCTGCTAAATACGCATCTTTGCCGAACGCGATAAAAGAAAATTAAAAAAAAATTTATTTCTCTTGGAAAGTGAAAATATTGTTTTAAACAAATATCGTTACGAGATTTTTAAGGTTTCCATAAGTATAATAAAAAAATTATGAATTTAAATAGTGAAAATTACTTAAAAGAAATTAAATAAATATTTTGATTGTTCATCTAAAAACTACATTTAGTAGTAAATCATTGAAAATTTGGCTAATTTTTAAATACTCGACAATTTGTTGATTGATTTCATATCTTTCTTATCTTTAATAAATGTTTAAAAATACAAGAGAGAGACAGAGGGAGAGAGAGACAAACGGATATACTTACTCGCCAATATACGTATATAGCCCTATACCACATATTTGCTGATTTATCAGCTTAATCAATCACCCTTTTTCCACCTACCGCAAATAACATGCGTACATGGTATATACGCAGACCTAAAGCAAAGCTTTAGCTGCTCCTCCTAATCGCATTTTTTATTTCTCCTCTCAATATAAATTCATCACGTCAAAGTCGAAAGCAGCTATATGTACTCACGCTGGCGCGCCCGACGATCTGCACGTAAACTATTGTGTGTATGTGCGTGCGTGCGTGCGTGCGTGTGTGTGAGCGGGGGGGGGCTATTTGAGGATGAACTGAGCAGCTCAAAATTTTAAAATTGTTCAAAATTTGTAGACACTTAGTTTTTTATGAAGAAAACATGTTCCTAAATTTTTAGAGCAATAGTTCAATAATTACAAACATTATTGCACATCAAAAATTGTTATTTTTTGCAATTTTTTGTGAAAACTCAACTTTTGCCATTTTTTACTCAAAATCCTGAAACTTTTTGTATAGCACATTGATTGGAGAAAAGTTTGTATTTTACTTCTCGAATGTAGTCATATTTTTTGATGACCCTTTTCGAAAGTTTCTAATTAGCTGCTTTTCAGTGTACCTTTATCAAAAAAAAGAAAGCAGTTCGACAAAATATTTTTTGTTCGACAAATTTTTTTCTGATTCTGTATTGTAAACCCTTTAACATAAGCCCTGGACCAAGATGGGTTACATCTTCAGAAAAAAGCTATGAATTTTTAAAAGATGTAAAAATAGTGAAAACCCCTGTTTTTGACATGACTAGTGAAGTCAAATTTACTTATTACTGACTTTCATGTGTTTATTCCACAGAATTTTGTTTTTATGCTTCTTTTTCAATAGAGAATGATTATATTTTACACTACAGCTGTAAAATACGTGCAGATAGCACGTACAACACATTTCAAGAACTTGTTTGTCGACGAATTTATTCTCTATACTACTTATAAATGTATTATGGTTTTTTAGACACTATTTAAAGTATCAATTTAACTAATAAAATGTGTCAAAACCATAAAATTATGTATAAATAGAATAGTTAAGGTAATGATGTTATAATAATACAGAATAAACCTATTATAGTGATTTATTCTTTATTATTATAACCTCATGACTTTAACTATTTTAGCGCCGCCCTTCGTCCGCCGTTAGCACTAAATTTGTTGATAGGATTTGAAATCAAGTAGAGGCACAAAAAGTTTCCACTAAAATCCCCCCAGAAATTCCCTACAGGTTGAAGGAAAAAAATTTATAATAGATTTTGCGGTCACTAATTTCGACCCTTGATTAATCGTATACGAAAGCATCTTTCACCACGAAACTTTTTACAGTTAGAATGTACGTAAAAAATACTTTCAGATGAATCCGTCATATGTCATATTTACTTCTGCATTAATATAATATGAGAAATGTGCCAAAAAAGTGAGGTTGGAAAACCCCAAAATAAAGTATAAAGGGTACGGCATCGCCCTACCAATTACAGGAAAAATGTTGAATAAAAAGTTAAGATAGGTAGACAAATTTAAATTAAATAAGGAAAACCAAACAACGCCAGAAATATTTATTTACATTGAAACATGCTTATTATGATAACAAATTAAAAAACGAGTATTAAACTAATTGTTCAATTTTTAATGCTTTTTTACATCAAAAGATAAAAACTCATTAGTACAGTACAGATAACGATATTACCCTATTTTATTCTTAAAGCAGAACTACTCAAATACCTCAGAATAACATTGTT
Organism: Torymus tubicola; assembly: GCA_035583055.1. NCBI lineage: Eukaryota > Metazoa > Arthropoda > Insecta > Hymenoptera > Torymidae > Torymus > Torymus tubicola. Next base: position 25,694,853 of record JAWWEQ010000055.1, read on the forward strand.
TGATACGAAAATTTCGATACGACAAAGGAAAAAGGGTTAAACTATTTCAAATTCTCTGAATTTAAAATATAATGAATAATTATTAAATAATGAGTTATTATTTAATTAGTTGAAAGTCGTGCTCGACCGAAACAGATATGGAATAAATATGTAAAGTATTTCAGAAGCGCATTCTTTCTTTCAAAGATTAATAGTATATTTGCTATCTCAAAAAGTGAATATGCTTCATTGAATTAGTAGAAACCACTAGTTTAGTAATGCAGGACTTTTTCCTACTTAGGTATACTGGATTTTAACTTTTTTACAATTAAAGTGCAAAGAACTCATGGTATTCGTAATAAATGCACCACCCGTATGGAAGTATTAAACATAGAAAGCCGCACAAAAAATTCAAAGTCATAAAAATCCGTAAGAACCCGCAAGAAACTATTAGTTTTCGGACAAATTTTTTACGGTTTCGTACATTTTTCTACAATTATTTACGGTTTACAAACTTTCTTAAATTCATAAAAACATAAAAAAGCATATAAGTAGTACGTTTTGCAACTAGGAAGGAAAGTTGACGTTTTTTATCGAGGATGATGATTGAGCTCGTGTGTTTCACGAGGGCACCCGAGTGATACACGAGTGCTCAAAATTATCATTCAAGTCTGAAAAAGTCAATTGTCCCTTTTTAGACGTGATACTTTTGTAATAAGTGCAGGAATAGAGCTCTTTTTGTATGAAAAGTGGATTAGAGATCGGGTATATCGAGTCGTCAGAAAGGTAGACTATGTTCTCTTCCTTCCACTGCAACAGGAATTCACGCAGGAAAAGTGCCTTTTTCATGCACGTGTTGAAAAAGTAGTATTTTTTGTGTATTTTTGTAAATTTTAAAGAGGGTTTGTATACGAGTTCGTGCACTTTTATCTATTTTTATACGTTTTATTACACGAAGGATACATTTTTCTTGCGGAAATATCAAAACGTAAGAAACTATACGAAATTATATGAAATCACCCAAAACCGCATGAACTGTCCGTAAAGCAACTTCTATACGGATTTGTAAGGTTTCGTACGGCAATTTTTATGCAGTTTTTATTTATCACGATTCGTCCAATGATCCTCAAACGGACTCGATCAATTCACATTAGAGAGCACGTGCAGCCCCAAATCTATCACAGCCAAACTTTCTTGTCAGATCGCTCGATACGGCGCGGCGCCAGCTCGCGTCGCTGTCCCGCTGTCTTACGCCCTGACGTACCTGTCGCACCCGGAACCAGCGATCCTCGACGTCCTGAACAAGTACAGCCACGACAGCGACGGCGCAGTGGCGCTGAACGCGATTGCCGCCCTCGGTCTCGTTGGCGCCGGTACGAATAACGCGCGGCTTGCAACTATGCTGCGTCAGCTGGCCGCTTATCACACCAAGAATCCATCCCACTTGTTCCTTGTACGCATCGCCCAGGGGCTCGTGCACATGGGCAAGGTTCGTCCTCGCTTCGTCTTATATGTGGTTTATAGTGATTATTATAATCTTTGGGCTTTCGAAGCAAGAATATTGATATGCCTCTATCTTTAATACACTATTTTTAACAGTTTAATATGATGCGGCAAAATTATTTTTTCTATTTTATACATTAGTTTTATTGAGAAAAGGCAATCTTCGATGTGATTGATGGGGGGAGGGGGTAAAATTAGATACATTAGATATAACCGAATTACCTTTCCATTTACTTAAAAAAATAAATATTTATAATAATAAATTATTATATTAAATTATTAGCAAATAAATTACTAGACTTATTAATTTGAGAGACACAATATTTGAGTTTTTACATGTAAAACTTTTGTTTTTCCATAGGGTACCATAACTTTACAACCACTAAAGTTTTCGTCAAAATTGCTTGATCGAGGAGCATTGGCAGGTCTACTCGTCGTACTTGTTTCCTTCTTAGACTGCAAAAATCTTATTTTAGGAAAATCACATTATTTAATGTATTGTTTGTCTCTTGCAATGGAACCTCGGTGGCTAGTTACATTAGACGAAAATCTTGAGGTATGTATATAAAAATACAAACTTATTTTTCTCAAATAAATAAAAGACAAAATTCTTTTTGGCATATATATTTATAATAACAAAATATTCCAAGAATTATATATTTTATACATAACATGCATCTATTATGGTTCTACTTAATATAAGTTAACTTTTTATTCACTCTTTATCTTTTCAACAAATCCAGTTGCATTCAAAATAACAATATCAATTTCTGCTTTTGTAAACTTTATATATATATATCAAATGAATTAAATTAAATTTAAATATATCTGAAAAATGGTTTTAAATAACCTTATCTGTTGTAGGATTCTAAAATTATAAAATTACAAAATTTAAACGTTAAAAATGTAATCATGCACTTTACTTAAAAATCAAAATTCATATATCTTACCACTATTCTTAATAATGGAGGACAATCTGGTGGTAAGCGTTTCTTTATTTCTTCAATTTCTTCACTTATAGGAATCATAATCGTAAGGGGCAATTCAAAGTTTTTTGGTAATACCTTTTTGATTTTTAAACTTGTTGAAACGTTATATAATTCAAAATTTCCTTCTTCACAAGTGTGATTTTCAATATTCTTGTGCGTTTCTTCTTTGCTAATCCTGTTAGCCTTTACTCCATTTGACGCATTTTGTTTCACTTCAAAAATCTCCATGTTATTGGAATAGAAGCTAATTATACTGTAACATAAATACAGCCCTAACGTTCAAAAGATACGAACTCATTCCGACAAATATAAACATGAGTGGATCACGTAATTATATATACACACAGATACACACTCACGCATACACACTTTTAGTAATCCCTTCCATCACAATATTGTAAAATAGATGTTTTAATAAATGCATTAATCATACTATTAATCATACCAGAAAGTAAACCACATTACATATTCATATTAAATTATTATTCATTGCAATAAACTATTATGCATGAAAAATTTATAATTTGTTTGTGAAATTTCTGTATATTGGTATGAAAAAACCGTACATGAATTTACTAATACTTTTCCGAATTTTAAAAGGTCTTTATCCAGTCATTTATTGCTCCGAGTGGTACAATCCACAGCATTTTCGGTCGTACGTTTTGTTGTTATGGGTCATAATATAAATAAAATAAAAAAATAATAAGTTCCTTGAAAAAATAATATTTTTCACGGAATTTTGAGTTGTAACAATCCTTAATACACAGGAATAAACGTTTGTTTTAGAAATATAATTGAATATTAATTATTAAAATCTTTTTTTTATTGTTGTTTTAAAAAACTTTTTAATTAATAAAGTTAATAAAATTTAGAAATAAAACATTTATTGTTGTTCCCAAATGGAAAAAAAATGCATAAAAGTTTAGTTTTTGGATAACTTTATGCATTTTAATAGATTTTGATCCGTTTTCATACGTTTTAATACGGTTTCATACAGTTCCTAACATTTTATTACAGTTTTACGAATTTGTAAAACGTAAAAACATAATTTATTTGTTTATTTTTTTTCTTTATCTTAATAATGAAAATATGGCATTGAAAATATCAGGCATAAAATGGACTGACTAAAAGAGTATTTTACATTTAATCATAGTTGTGGGATACCGTCAAATTGCGTCAAATATAAAAAACGCAAGTTCGCCAGTTTTAGGCTCTTGCGCTTTTCTATATCTAAAGAAATTATTTAATTGACTAATTCTCATTATTTTTTATTTTATTGATCGATCAGAGCACCATTATCGAATAATTTTACTTGTAATCTTTTTTTAGATGTTGAATTAGCATTTACAACTAGGTAAAAAATAATAAATTAACATATTTAACACAAACCGTGAAATGTTAGAATATTATAGAGAGGTATTTGGCAAATGTCATTAAATTCTTTGTAGTTAGAAAATGTTTCTTTAGTCATCGTAGTTATCAAAATATGGCGAGTCCTTTCTTTTGTAGTAAATCCATTGTTTGTTTTCATTTTTATTTCCTTTTTTGGATATTTTTATCCTCTACAGAGGCTACTGCGAAAAAGACCAATTTAAAAAAGACAAGAGAGAAATATATTTTACTTGTGATCTTACTAATCATCGGTCGAATTTTTATTATTTATAATAAGTAATATAGTTGTCATAATAAATAAAATGAAAGCATTAATTTGCGTTATATATAGATTATTTCTTTTACAAAAATTAATTCTAATTTATAAATTGATCTTTTTTATGACTTTGTATTTTATTAACACTATTTTTATCCATTTTTAGCTTTTACCAGTACCAGCAAGAGTTGGTCAAGCTGTAGACGTAATAGGAAAAGCTGGTCATCCAAAATCTATCACTGGTGGCCATGTCAGGACGACTCCCGTATTACTGTCACATGGAGAAAAAGCGGAGTTAGTAAACACCGATGAATATGAACCTCTTGTAAATCCTATGGAAGGTTTTGTTATTTTAAAAAGAAAAGTTACTTGAATTTTATTAATGTGTACCTTATTAAATACTAGTAATACATGGGGCATAAATTAAAATACATTTATAAAGAAGTCCATTTGTTTTTTCGGATTAAATTTTATTGATTAAATAATCAATTAATAAATTATATTTATTAAAATAAAAAGAAAATAAAGCAAGGTTGTTTCGCTGTTTACAGAAATAACAATCCGTTCAATCATTCCATTTTATACATCACTAATTTCAAAACAAAAATTTATAAATTAAAATTGCTAAGAAATAATAATCTTTTTGACTAAAATCGACTTTGAAATATTTATAAGAATAAAAGCAGAAACCATAAATTTCTTAAACTTTTTATGAAGGAAAAATATTTAATGAAAAATCAATTTTATGTTTTTTCTTTTTATTATCATTGGACTAGCGGAAGCGATGTGCTTTATACAACAGAAACCTTTTATGAGCATTTGTGCAGTTACAAGCTGAAAGAACGTAACAAAAATGAGCTCAATATCCGCGGACACAATTGTATAGGCACATGAAGTATTTTTGCTCGGATGCCCGTTTTTTAAATTCTTTTATTAAATATACTTTAAAACTGAAACGTACGAAAGGAGCCACTGTTTTCATTTTACTTATAGTCAATACAATTTGAAATTTTCACTTCATACTTTGACTATTAATTTACTGCGTACTTCGTCTACCAACTTACGCATGTCGCTAGTTAGATTTCACGTTAAAACTTTGTTTTAGAAAACGTTCTTTATTTTCCTTTTGATTAAAGATTTCGCGTTACGATAAAACGAAGTACGAAGGAAATGCTTGCGAACATTAGCTACATCATGTTTTTTCATCATATTATATACGCTTCGTTTCTTACTCTCTTATATTAAAATTATAGAATAGTAGTAGTTCAATATATCGTAACTTTTGCTTTCAATAATGTTGTCACGTAAGCATACGTGATTCGTATATATACTTTGTTTTCTTATATATCGGAGCACAGCAGCGCGGTGCATAATCTTTTTTCATTTGTATAGAAGACGAGCGAATTGATACCGGAGTAAAACTACGCCTTTTTATTATTCTCTATAGTAATCTTTAAACCGATTAAGCTTTTCTGTTCTCTACTTATGCGTAAAGTCTTTACCACATCGCAGTGTGGACACGCTTGCGTACTTTGAACCTTATATCAAGCTTCTACACTTGCTTTTCTCAATCTTATTCTCTTCCTCGCTTTCTCTTTGTCCTTCTCTCTGTTCCCTGTTTCGATCATTTTGTTTCTTTTTATGTACATTATATTGTTTTGTAAACAATGTGAATTTCATGCACTCTCGCCCCTTTCATTCTTCATCTTTCTCATTTACACACTCCAAAACAGTGCTCTCGAAGAAATTGAAAAAAAAAAAGAAATCAATAAAAACGTCGCATGTGAAGAGATTAAAAATCGATGCTTGAACATGTATCATTGAATCATTATGTTCGTTCAAAAACGGATGAGTCATCTTCCTTTTCCGTTATCGACATTCGTCTCATGCAAACTAGCGTTAAAACGCCGAAGGCTCTCACATGCTATTACAATAAAAATTACATATTATGTCGTTAAAAGTTCTAACATCCTCTTTTTCATTCGATCATAGCGTTATAGATGCGAAATAAATACGCAATCGCATTGTTGAAAATAAGAATCAGATAAGAACGGTGATCAGCAGCGGCGGTGGTGTTCGCTCGAACGACGACATTTTCTTCTGTTTTTCTCTGAAAATAACCCTTCCGGATTGTTTTTTTTTCGTTTCCAACTGCTCCTCATACGAGTGCTTAGAATAGTCGCGCACGTCTCTTAATGTCGTTGCGACGCCACTGGGGCAGCCGATAGAACTCGGAGCGCGTGCAATGAAGAACAGCTTCGAATTCTGCATCTGACAGATGACGCTGAAAATAAATTATTTTATTAGAGGATATACTTTATGTAATTTCTTAAAAATTTAAGTTTAGCCCTGCTTTTCAATCTGATAATATCTTCGAATATCAAATATTAAAGCTTCGATCATATAATATTCTACATTTAAAAGTAAAAGTTACAATAGGTTGTTCTTAAAATCCTATATAAATCAACAAAAGAAAATCTTACAAGATTCTGATTATAAAATCGTATGTCGAATTTTGGTTTCTATTAATTAATTTTTCATTAAAATTTATGAAATCTTCAAATAATCTGTTGATAAATCTGCTTATAAAAATAATTGATATTTCACCCTTTCAGTCACAATGGACTGTAGATGCTCTATCTTTAAGTCCTACTTGTTTACCTCTTCACTTTTATTCATTTTACACTAATTTACTAATATTTTTGTTTACTTTCTACATGATCCAAATGATTAATAAAAAAAGTACAAACATAATTATATGTAACCAAAATTGCTTTACTTATAATAATAATAATAATAATTTATTATTAGACAAAATCTAATGCAAATTTTATACGCTATTTATTCCCTCTCTACAAATTTAGGACTTTTTAAATTTGCTTTGCTTTTAGCTGCTCAAATATTTGTAAAATAAGTGTTATACTTTATCAGTAGCTTTTATTCTGTACGAGTAATACATGACTTATAAGTATTCAACAATATTGGGTTACCTACACAGCCCAATATTATTATTCCTTTGAAGTTTTGAGAGAGGTATAAATACCGACATGATTTCTGCCTTATCTACGATTATCGTTATTAAAAATTTATTTAGAAAAATATCATCCTTAGTAAATTAGTAATGAAAACTGTATTGAAAAGTTTCTTAGATTGTTGGATAGTAGATTTAAAGTTATATCTTGAATACGTAGAATATAAAACTTTTACAGTGTTTTTTATGAATCATATTCTCAGTCTCGCATTTCCTCCCTCGAGGCTTCATATGCATCAATATTTCTAACAGCACTTCGCCTTGTTTCACCCTTACCTCAAGATTGCAGCGATCCACGTCGGCCGGTAATCTGTAGTTAGAGATGATAAGAAGGTGATAGGGGTAGAGCTTGGGCGGCTCCGTGGGCGCCGCGCCCATGTCCGGTAGCGAGCGCCTCACGTGGTGGCCGTGGCCCACTACCACCGAGCCCAGACCGCCCGTGTACGTCGTCGACGACGGCAGGATACCGCCGTCATTCTGTCATTGAACATTCAAAGCCAAATACGCCATTAGTCACAGGTACATTGTGTGTGTCGAGAGAGACATTGCAACATTTAATATACAAAGTAGAATTGAACATATATCATCATATTAATTCATATAGACATGTTTGGATTTATATTTATATATGTATTTTGTGTGTACGGAATTGCATTCTTTGCAAAACATTGAGGGTAACATTCCGAGAACATTAAAAGTGAAAAGAAAAAAAAAAGAAAAAACAAAATTTATAATTAAAGGTTCGGTAATATATTTATAAGGGAGATGCATGACAAAGTTGGTGATTTGTCACAATGTTTGAATTATAACGACAAATAACACCAGGTTGGAGAATTATTATTTTTCTTTCTTTCGATTTACAGTCACAAGGGACTTTTCGCATCTGGCAAAACGTCAATTATTCTCAGATATAATTTTAATCGAAAGTCGAAATTATCATCAGTGCCAAATCTGCAAAATGCCTCGATGTATCAAAACTTATTATGCATAAGTGTTTACGAACTACGGCAAGCGTTATACATGATTTATACATCAAATATTACATGCAATAATAAAATGTACTGCTGTATGTAGTGTGCAAGATTCTTTGTACATAAAATAGAGATTAAATTTAATTGATAATGCGTAAAAGACTATACATATATTTACACGCATGCCTTACTAATATACAATATACATTTACTTTAACTGTAAATAAATTATGGGGATATCGAACTTTTGCATGTACTATATAGTGTTTAAAACCACAAAAATTTAGTCTGCACAATATTTCTTGGTTGCAGCCTGCAAACGATAATGAAACGAAAATTGCATGCATATATTGAATACCAATATAATTAATAATACAATAATAAAGTCAATACATAAAATTACAAAAAACAAACGTATTAAATTACCGATACTTTTAATATCACGTAATAATTTTACTTGAAAGATTCCATAAATAATTATCTAGAAAAAACCATTACAGAACTATTACATTTAAAAAAAAATACTACGTAAAAATCAAGCCATTATCCACCTCTATAAATAAACCAAGAAAATAAATTCAAACAAAAGGTTCGAAATCCCCTTTAAAGACAATTAATTGTCTGTACTCGATGCTGTTCCTGCAATACAGGCTCCGAGGCTCGGCGTGTGTCGTCCGCGCGAAAGCCACGCATCGTTCCGCCGAAGAGCAGGTGGGAGAGAGATAGAGAGAAATATAAAGTTCATATCTGTGTACTTATATAACTACGTGTGTGGTCCTCGTGAGTTTTAAAAGTATATATTACGATTAAAAAAAGGATGCAAAGTGTGCGTGCTACGAACCATGCTAAGCCGCTGGGAGTAGTACGGGGCTGTTGTACATACCAATGCCCGCCGGTCCACGTCCGTGATGCTGCCTGTCGATACTAGATTGGAAGGGGAAAACACGGGTGAGTATGAAACACCATGGTCAGAGAGATAGAGAAGAAGAGAGAAAGATAGTGAAAAAACAACCGTCACGTCGGATTAACTAGCCATTTACTTGTATTAATAATTCTTATAGTATTACTAAACCTTCTCTAGTTTGATTTCTACTAATTATTTTCAATAGCTTAAATTTTTAAAACAAAGCCGCTCTTTAGCTAAAGTGATCTATATATATATATATATATTTACTTTTAAAAATAATTTGTAGAAACGTTTAAACGTTATTGTAGGATTATTGGTGAAATGAAATTATCATTTCTAGCGAATACAGATTCACGAAGATTCAATTTCATGAAAGAAAATTAGTACATGCCAAAACCGAATCTGCAAAGAAAGAATGCTTATTATAAAGAACTAAGAACTTTTAGTAAAGTGTAGATTTTCTCAACTTGAATTTCAAATATATTAAATCTATTTTGTTTCAATGTACATTATTTACACCTTCGTTAATAAATATAATGATTACTTCAATTAAAGTGTATTATATAAACTTACTTGAAAAGACTTGTGGCATTGGCAAATAGAAAAATTATCGTAATTTAATAAATCAGTAGCCACACTCCGAGAAACTGTTAAATATTATTAGTTTTCTAATATTCGGTTAATGACGTGTTCCATTTTTAGTTTCTTTTAAAATTTTTGGGTGTTTTCTCTACGATTACTAATATAATTTGATCTACATATCTATAAGCTAAATTGTGTACTTTTATTTCTTAGAGGTTTAACGTTTAAAATTACGATTACGAGAGTATGATTAAAACAGGTAAATATTTACACGTATATTGTTTAAAGCTCTTGCTAATATTTATTAGACAAAACAATTTATATTGCTATACTTATTTAAATTTAAATCTTAACTATATTCCTATTATTTCAATACTATTAATGAACTTAAATAATGGCTCTTTTATTCTCATTACTATTGAGCGGATAGTGGCGGATTTTCATCCTCCAATTACATTTTGTGACAGCTTACTAATCGAAAAGTATAAGGACTTACAGCCAATCGTATGGAAACCGGATTGTCATAGTGTAAACCCTAAAAATTTTTTAGTGACTTTGTGTAGTAAAAAAGTAAAAAATCGTTCCTTCTCATTCGCACACGCCAAGGATCCGCTACGTTCTCACGTCGCTGGCGTATACTCTCCCGCGTGGAACGTTTGCATACTTACTATCTGATTTGCCGGAGGAGAAGTCAGTGCTGTGCGTCTTGTCTCCCATGCCGCTGAATGAGTAGTCCCCCTGTACGACAGAAATTCACAGTATGAAGTAAGTAAAATGCCTTTCCTTGTGGACGGCGTTTAGACCAGAAAAACTAGAGAACTGTTTTTATACTCTTAACAATTAGCGTGTCTACGGCATGTACCGAGTGGTGCATATTTTGCTGTTTGCTTGAAAAAATAAAAATAGAGAAAGAGAGGTAGATAAGTATTAGAAGAGTGGCTCTCCAACTGTATTAGGCTGCAATTGGTACTAGAATGGTTTATTGTTGTTTTTATGCGTCAATTTATGTGATTATTATTATTATTCCGTGGAAAATAAGAAGTATATTGATGAAGCATGCGCGCGTAAACCAAATGTTAAATCCCAAAAGAAATTCCAGCCTAAAAAGTTGAGAGAGCCGAGAGTTAAGTAAGAAGTAGTAAGAGAGTCAAAGAAGATTTGTCAATTGGCGCGCGTGTGCTTTTGAGAGACTTACGGGGAGAGCAGATACAGAACCGCCCGTCGAGGAGAAGGTGTGACTTCGAGGTGCCAGACCATATCCCGGCTTCGGGATGTGTCGCAGGGAGCTCACAACTGTATGGTTAGCCCCCCACAAGGCCAGATTGAACGGTTTAACTTGGATTAGTGATCTTTCGTACGTGTTCGTATATTTCTCTTTGATTTTTTTAAACTTTTTGATTAACTCACGTGTCACAGCCCATACGAATGCCCAACGTTCGCAGTTTTTTGTGAGACACTTCTTGGTTGTTTAATGTTTTGTCTTACTTTCGTTTTGTTTGTCTTGCGTATTACGGCGCGATAAAACAGGCCTGCTAACTACGACGCGGTATATAGCGGTATACTCATCAACCACAGTCAAATAAATAGCGTTCTACGACGGTTGATAATAAATAATGTCGCGATATTTTATGGCATACCTTTTATACAAATAACAGTGTAATAGCCGATTTTTTCCTAAGAATTCAACAAAACTCGCCATTTGAAATCACAAAGTCTGATTTAAAATAACAAAATGCTTAGGTGTTAAATATCGATTGAATTTTAAACTTATTTTATGCCATGATTATTATTTATTGCATTCAATTTGTTATCTTTTATTAATGCATGCGCTTATATAAAAGCTATTCTCAGAAATTTTTTTTTACCGATTTCAATATTTTCTTTAAGATTTCTATAATGGAAAGTGTAACTGTAAAGAGATATTATTGAAATCGTCAAAATAATTCTGAGTATTGTTTTTGTGTAAGAGAGCACTGTAATTCATCCTTTTCTAAATGCGTACAAAATGACAATGTAAAAAAATCATGGCGCGAATAAGATAGGAATCGCGTGGGTACTTCAGATCCTCTTTTTACTTTAGCAAAGTTTTGAATTTTCATATAAATTCCAATGAGTCCAGGTATTTACAAAACCGCGATATAATTTGTTCTCAACAATTTCTACTCATTATACAACACTAAATCACAATTATATACACTACGTAAATAAATATAAGATATACATAATTTAACTAGCGTTACAAAATATAAAAAAAAAAATACTTTACCATACATTATCACACAAAGAAAATTGTACCACAATCGATCTTATAAAAAAATAAAATAAAATACGTTATATTACTTTTTACTGTTATGCTAATAAAATTTATAATGTTTAAGAAATAATTTACACTTAGAAGATTAATTATAACTAATGAAATAAGTCAATACCAATAGATACTCATAGATAAATAAAAAAATAAGTTTTTTAAAGAATAGCGAGATAGATTTATTTATTTGATTTGGTTGACGAATGTCTAATCTATGCAAACTTATAAAAAAATTACATGGATATTAGAGAAAAAAACGTTAGAAATAAATGGAAAGTTATTATTCACAAAGCCAGCACCTTGTTAGCTAATGATAGAGCCTATATAAGCTTTATAAATTTATTTTTTAGCAGTATGACATCTCTCGTTACGGCAATTCAATCAGAAAAAAAGCTTTGAATAATTAATATGATAAAACAGAGTAAATGATTATAAAATATACATTTTGACGAAACAAAAAGTGCATGAACCAATAAAATAATTTTCTATTGGATCACTCTCACAAAACTTTGTCAAACCCTTTCAAAGAAAGACTATGATATGAACATGAGATTAACTTTAAATTAAAAATCATTTAGAAGTACAAAACATCAGACGGTCAATCTAGCCTGAGTGCATAGGAAGGTTGAATTGCTCGTGACGCCAGACGCTTGAGTGTATATGTGTGTGTAGGAGTGGAGGTTTACGACTCACCGGATAATAGTGCCTAATGGAGTTCGGAGGAGTGAAGGCACGCCGAGAGCCGATAGGCGGATAGTTCCTCGGTGCCGGGGAACGCGTCGCCGATCTGGCCTTGACTGTTGTCGCGAGAGCGCACACACGATAATACAAACACACAAAAAAAACAACAAATAGATACAAAAGTGTAATAATACAAGTCTTCAGGTTGGCGAGCGCAGAGGCCGATGAGAGGATGATTATGGCGGGTGAAATGCTCTGTTTGAAAACAACTCTTAAATCGAAATTTCACATATACTTTAACAGTTCCTTAATTTTATTTTGTCTGTCTACTTAAAACAATAATACATTTATTATACATTTTGACGATGAAATTTTAATACTATTTATTTAAAATTTATAGAAAATATGCTAATAAAGTCTAATTAAAGTGCAAAACAAATATGCTGTATCAAACAGTAGAAAGCAGATCATAATTTCATTAAAATATTAGTTACTGAATGAAATAAATCTAGCAGAACAAATATTTTTGATACATTGTTATTTTACATTAATTTGATGATCACGACAATTTATGCGAACAAAATGATGAATAACAATTATGTTAAATAAAACTTATTTTAGTAATGCTTTATTATGAAAAGCAAATTTTATGAAATTTCAAGCAGAGCTGATTTATAATGACTTAAGATGATTAAACATCGGTAAAAAAGCAAAAATAAATAAAATATTCGTGCATCGCCGAAAGCTAAACATGCTTTTTGAGACTAACAGTTGTATTTTTCTATACTACACAGCATTATCACTAAAAATGAAGATAGTTAATAAAGAATATTAATACGCATTAAATGTCAAACAATAAAGCATTACCTACGGAATGTATTATTACCACTATTTACGGCTTTTAATATAAAATTCTAAATGAACCATAATTAACTGAATAATAAACAATCTCCATTTGTTGTAAATAAATGCTGCCGTTTATAGATCTATGAGTCTTTAAAATTAATTTAATGCATTCAGTGCTACATGCAAAATGTTTATAATGTGCAAATCTAAACATCGAATTACGATATCTAAATCGTATAGTATTATCAATTTTTCAATCATTTTTTTCCACTCAGCACTTCGAAGCCCCCGTTGTTGTATTCTTCAAAGCGGGCTTCGAACTGTACACAAGCGGAATACGTCACCTGGATTTAGAAACGGTGGGAATTGATTCGGTGACATTCGTAGTAATTAAAGCCATTTGCAAGAGCAAAAGGTCTTTCAGCTGCGTCGCGAGTTGATTACCTACTAGAGTTACGATGTAATTTTTTTTTTATTATGCATAAATTAATTTTCAGTCTTTCTGAAACTTTCTAACTGATTTTGTTATAAAGTATACGACCGGTATCGGAACTATATTTAATCGGTTGTGGAATGTTAGTGTCATGTGCGAACGTGTGGACATGTATGAGATGACAACGCTCATAAATCATGATGTAATTTGATAATTGCGCTCGGCAAACTCACCGTTATAGCTCGGTCCTACGCTAGATCTATAACTTATTCCATCTTCGTCTTCCCAAGGCCTTGCGTGATCAATATTTCTCGATGGCGCTAAAAACATTATTATTTATGAAAATGGGGTTTCTTTACTTTAGTATTCAAATGTTGTAAAGATAATCATTATTGACTAAAAGATATCGACTAACCTTATACTGATGGATAAATTAAATATTTAATTGTTTAATATTACTGTGTAGTAGGAAAAAATATCAATTTTTTAAGATAAAAATTAATTAAAAATTACTCAACAAATAAAAATAAGCAGAAAAGAATTTTCGACGTTAAAATTTAACAGAATGAGTCTGGAAAAATGTCAATATCCTATCATTTTTAAATCACTACGTAAAACAATAATAAAGGTTACTAAATCAATAATACATAAAAACCGTCTGCACAATTTAATGATACATACAGGCACCAACTGGACTTTCGTAACGTAGCCTGTAAGCCGGCTCTCGATTAGCAGACGGAGTTCTGGAGGCGTTTCTCGGGTCAACGTTTGCCGCCTTGTGTCTTAGGTTCTCTCGGTCTTTCTCAATATCCTGAAGAAATACTTTGGCGATGCCTGTGTCTATCTTACTCAATTCGTTCTGCTCTTTCTTTAGCTTCTCCTCTACCTCTTTAATGGACTTTTTGTCTACCTCATCCTCATCCTCTGAATCTGGTACACCCTGCATTAATGAAAAACATTAAAATTTATTCAATCGGACTATAGACTAAAGTAATTGCTCTCAAGAAATTTGTTCAGGAATATCAATGTGATTATTCTTTCAATATGATAAAAATAATAATTATTGTAAATAAATATATTCGAAAATTGAATTCACTTGATGGTACAATCTATGCACAGTGTTTTATAAATGTATAAAATACTAAATAAAAAATTTCATATAAATTAGCAGCCTCAAGACTAAAAAAAGATATTCAAATAATTGCAAAATTTTGTGAAACAGTTCTTTAATAATAACATTCTACTAGTAATCGACTTAAACACAGACGTCGACACGAATAAGCATACAGCCGGTACAACCTTTATCAGTCCAAGCGTATACACCGAGAAAAAAAAAGAAACTCAGCGATAAAGCGCACCTTGTAGGAATCTGACCAGCGCCTACGTCTCTCGGGATCCGTGTAAGGATAAGGCGGTGCGGGAAAGTCGTCTCGCTCGATGGGCGGCTGGGTACCGGGCGGCGGCTTCATCGCGTCCGGGTAGTGGGCGAGCTCTATCGGCTCGTCATTGTCGACCTGACTGCCGGCCGCAGGCGACTTGGGCCGGGTCTCGCTCAGTGCGTCAACCAGAGCTCGCATGCCCGAACGGCTACTACGACCGCCGCTGCTTCTTATCGAACGTGAGGCTGTAATTCATACAAAAATTTATTTTATTTCAGAATCTTCTATGGTATTAAAAGCAATAATTTTATGGCTAAGTTTTAACAGGATCAGCACTGACGAGATATACATGAGTTACAAAACTAAAGCAACATTTTTTTAACTAGTTTTGTTTGGTTTGAATCTATTAAATTATCAACATAAATTTGAAGATTCTTCAAGTTGATACAAAACCTTTAAAAAAAAATTCATTTTATGTTGGTTTAATAAGCTTATATTTTAAAAGATAAAATTCATTGAAAAATTACTATAACGTGAGTAACGGATGGTGACAACGCCAGTGCTTGATATAATTTTATGAAGCGATTTCAATGTAATATAATTATTAATTATGAAAATTAAAGTATTTCATGTTTTAATTTAAATAGCTATAAGTATTGTACAAACCAAATGCTCTGAAACATTTAGTTCCTTTACAATATAACAAAGTATTGTAGCAGTGTTTTTCAAAAAGATTATATTTACAAATTAAAATAATTTATTGAAAACTTACAGCTTGGTCTATGAAAATGCGGGCTAGTGGGTGGCTTATCATATGGCTGAATCGGACGCCTCAAGTATCCCTGACTGGGTGTTTCGGTTAGATACGAGTAGGTGTAAATTCTAGAAACGTTTTCGTGTCCTCCTCTGCCGTATTCTCTCAGAATAAGTCCTGGACTTCCGGTTCTCGCTGGATAGTACTAAATTATGAGAAAAAAAAGAGGACAAAAATACAGAGCCGTGACCAAAGTGCTATAATACATCACACCCTCGTCTCCGCCACACTTTTCAAAGATCGTCGAGAGAGCACACTGCCGGTTTTGTTAGTCGAACAACGGTATATTTTAGCCAGTATTTACAAGCGAATCTTTATGATAGGTTAGGTTGAAAAAAAATATATGTAATGAAATAATAAAACGGCTGGCCTGGCGTTTAGCTGAGATGAAAATGAAATAAAGAAATTATACGTTTTTCATTTGAAAAAGCGACATTGCGTACCTTGCGACTTAGGCTGCTGTAAGGGCTGCATAGGGATCCATTCAAACTTGGCGTGCGAGACCTCAATGAAAACTATACACAATGATCGTGCGAAAAAGAAAATAAAAAACGAATTAACGAAAGCAGAAAATAAAGAGTGAATAAATTGAGAGGAAAAAAAATAAACCTATCGTCGATCTATAATACAATATGAAGCTAATTTTTGTTTAAATAAATAAAAAAATACAACAATGATATAACTAAAGAAGCGTGCTGATGTGGTATATAAAATATTGCTAAATAAAGTGAAAAAGCCGAATTCTCTTGATTAAGAAGTAATAAATCTAATTAAAAAATAATTACAAAATTACTAAAACTTCTTATGTAGCAACATGCGTCGGCTAAAACTAATAGTAAAATAAAGTCACGATATAAAATTTATATATATATATGTATGTAAATACGTGTGTATTGCAACTTAACATTACTCGATACTGAAACCGAGGCTGTCGCTACAATTTGGCACTTTGGGATACACATTGCTGTTTTGTTCGTTAGCAAATTATTCAGAATTAAACATAATACACATAAAACTACAAAGCCTACAAAAAACTCAAAACGTTAAAAAGATTATCCGTTTGTAAATTAAAATCGGGTTCATTTCCATTTACAAAGTGGCAGAGGAATTTGTCGAGCATTGGACGTTATTTAAATGAGCGGCCGATAAAAACAATTGAATCATAAAGTCATTCGTCACAATGAATGGTAATTAAGACTACTTATGCTCTGTCAAAGTTAATTGGTAAATTTGATGATCTTAAAATTGAATAATTCGCTTGACTAACAGATCAAAAGCAATACGAAAAAACATTGCATATCATCAACTTTATCCATCAACTTAGCATTATTATAATTCAGAGTTTTATCAGCCGCTTGTCATCAGCACGTATGTCAGTTCGGCTTCACACAGCTCGGCTCGATTTTCAAGTGTCGCATCTCCGAAATCGGCCTCTTAGCCGCGAAATCCGATCAAAATGCATTAATCGGATTTCGCGCATCATCGGCCTATCAACCAATCCTCCCCTTCCCCGTCATCGAAAGACTTTGACTCAGCACAACCAAAATAAAAAAGTTCGTCTCTCATCCCCAGGTTGGAGCGTCCCCAGCTCCACAAAACTGAATCCTGTGCTGCGAGTGCACACGTCAGTGTATGTGTACCTGCATCTCGGAGGCGCTGCTAGAGATGCGCTCGGACTCGGGCCCGGCGGTAGCCGAGGCGGTGCCGGTGGCTCGCGAATGCTGAGGCGTGTGGGCTTCCGAGTGGCCGTTGACGATGCCGTTGGGTCCTGTGGGGCCGGGCCCACAGCGCGGATGCCAGATCGCCGCACCCTGCAGGAACATCTCCTCGCCGTCGCCGAAAGGATCGCCGCATTTGGTGCAGCGCGCGCATGTCGGGTGGAAGTGGTGGTTCTCGCCGGCCTGCAGCACCTTGCCGCTTATGTAGCGGTTGCAGTAGGCGCACTTCACGCCAAACTGCTTCTGGTAGTCTTTCTCGCAATAAGGCACGCCGTCTCTGCGGAATTTACGGCTCAGCGATTAGGAGATGCATATTTCTCAAAATACGGGTATACGCGGTGTTTTCAGAATAATTATAAAATAAATATTCTTTTTAATGGCATCTTTTCGATGTATATCGATTTGCAACTATGAATTTTTTTCAGTAAAACTGAAATTTTTGCGGTTTTACAAAACTATCATTACCAACAAATTACAAGTTATTTCCAGAATCGATGACAGCAAATAATATCAAAGGCTTTTAAGGATATCTTATCTATACATACATCGAGAATATCAGAGCCGTAGATAGCATTTTTCTTATCAAGTTTCAAATAATTTTTATCAATTCTGGTTTCAACATTTTTGCACAAATTATGTAAAATATTTGTGTGTATATATATAAAAATAATAACTTCAAGTCAAAATAATTCTTTTTTACCGTTCGTGTAACTTTATTCATTTACAACTTTAGAATAGCAATTGACATGAATTTACATCAAATGAAATTGGATTCGTAGATGTATATATTAATAAGCAATCTAGAACAATCAATTACATTGTTACTCAATACATTTCATAAGTGATTTCATTTTTTATCTTAATGACGAGCTTGCGTGCAAGCTATTAGTCTTTTAAGCAGCGCTGATTTTAGTTAAAATAAATGTCATTTATAACCAAGAAATTTAACCCCCGGGCACCAAAGTAAGTCCAAAAAACCACCTTACTCCAAAGAAACTCAAAATTGTCTCTTAAACTAAGATTCCAAAAAAAAAAACGAAAAAATTGAAATCCTCGGTAAAGTTATAAAGGGGTATTGAGCTAATCATCATACTCACTTTCCCATGTACTCGCCGTGGAGCACAGTATCGCAGGTGTGGCACTTGAAGCACCAGACGTGCCACTGCCGGTCGAGCGCCACTAGGGCCTGACCCTCGCGCAGCTGCTGCCTGCAGCCGGCGCAGGCGCCCGGGTCCTGGCCACCCCCGCCGCCTCCACCTCCGACACCTCCGCCCGCGGTGCCGCCCTGGGCGTTGGCGCTGCTGTTGCCGACGGGCGTCGCCGCCTCGCGCACCGGTATGCTCACGCATTTGTGGCACAGCGCTTGACCTACAAAGCACACGTTTATAGATTGACGCTGCTGTGGCGATGCCGACGGATGTTGTCGGGTGAGGCAGTGATAATGGCTGACTAGCTGTGATATTGGATGCAGGGTGCAGCTACCAGAGGAGGAGGGAGAGGTAAATGGATCAGATGGGATTGGCGAGGGTCGGGGATATGGAAAGCTCGTCGAGCGTTATTTATGTTCAAGAATTATTTTAAATATTTTTTAATGCAGTTTAGGGTTTTTTTTTTTATTTTTGAAAATATAGAATCAATAATGGGTATAGCACATTACAAAGCTTTTTACTAGAAGCAAGTCGTCATATAGTACCTTGAGCTTTGCGTGTTAATCTATCGTTAAGCAACTGTTCAGCGGTAACAGGAAAATAAAATTACCAAATTTACATTTCGTATTATGCATGATATAATATTTCAGAGAAAATTTAAAGCTTCATTAATGATAATGAGAATTTCTCACATTAAAACCCTAGACATACATTTAATATATAATGATAAAATGAAGTTAAATCACGAAGATTGAAATTGATTGACAAAAAAAAAGAGAAGAGACATTACCTTGAACAAGGGTAACCTTAGTGCCCTGGCCGAGCAGTGGCTGTCTGCATCTTTGGCAGTGAAAACAGTTCGGGTGAAACGCATGTTTCTCCCCGGCAGTGACGACGTCGCCCTCGACGTACTCGCCGCATCCGGCGCACTTTGTGCCCCATCGTTCTCGATAATCCTAAAAACAACGCAAGCTTTGTTATCGTCTTGGTTCGTCTTATTTTTAACTCTTAATGTCTAAGAGGTTTCGAATAACTTAGAAATACAGTTTTCTAAATTTAATCTACAATTTAAACAATGAAATAAAGTAAAAATTAATCATACCGGTAATGGTAACTATTTATGTTATAAAATTAACGATGTAAATATGTTGTTTACTACTAAATCTTAAGTGCTTTCACGTGTTCAATCATAGGCCAGTCGCGATAGTAGTACTCCTATGGTACATTAACTTTGACTAACGCCGATGAACATGCAGTTAATGTACCGTTCAAGTACCATCGCGCACTTTTACCCTTCCAACACTCGTTAATACACGTGCAACCTGTGTACCGTGTAAGTTACACTAATAAATTAGTATTCTTCAATACATAAACTATTTACCTAGCAAATTTTCAAATGTGAATTTATCACAGGCTATTGAGCATATAAAATAACTAATAATATTTTTAATTTTCTTAACAATTTTCAACTCAATCGGGTTCAGGCTTAATCAAAACCACACGCGAACAATTTGAAAAAATGTTCAAAGAGTTAAGTAACAGGTCAAAACGATTGGACTCCGGGTCATCAGGGATAACGATTCCCGCTGGGCAGATCATTTTGAGCATCCGGAATCATTTTGAAACCGAGCGTTAAATCGTGTCTGAGCAGGAAATGTTTGAAAGCCAAAATCACATGTGTGCAAACTACAGAAGACAATCGAGTACAACGAGCTTTTAACAGTCATTTATACAATCGCTCGTCCCCACGAGCCTCTACAATATATCTTGCTTAGTTTTGAATTGAAAATTTACATATTGTTATGTAAAACTGTAATACGTGACACAAGATAGTTACATGACAGGAATTCGGGAAATAGATTTGGCAATTGTATAATATTAAAATTTGGTTACAAGATTTTATAACTTAAATATTGAATTTTCAAGATACGATATATTAGTTACAACCAACAAATATTATATTGTAGTTTCTCTGCGTAAGCCATAAAAATTGAAAAGATACAACTATGAAGACGATGTTGTCTACACTAATAAATAATTTAGTGTAATACAATAGATATTATGAGACACATAAAACGCTTTATACTCTTGAATCTTGCCACTTTTCGGTAGAGGGACATAAAAAAAACTAAACCTACAGCTGAAATTACGCCAATATATATACAAAACATCAATTGTCAACGGCGAATAACAACGACAGCTGTTCACTCGACAAATCATTTAAAAATATACGACCCTAGCAAACGATTCTTTCGAACTTCCAATCGTTAATTAAAAAAACTCGGAGTCCGCATTTCGGCAGTAGTTTAGCCTTCGGTGGAAAAAAAGTCATAAAAAATTCCGTCCACCCTAGCAGCAGCACTAATCCCTCGCCCTTTGTCGGTGTCTCCCCTTACCCTTCTACGTACACGCACGCTGCTACTATATATATACTCATAACAAGCCTCTCTCTCTTGTGCGCGCGCGAAAACAAACCCTGAAATATTCATCGCGAGCTAAAACAAAGAGAGAGACTCGGCCCCTTCGGCGACAAACTGAATTTAAAATAAGAACTCGTGCGTGCGTGACACTCACCTTGGTGCAGTAGTAGGCGCCCTCGCGAGCGAAGAAGCCCCCCTGCGCGAGGCTGGTGTTGCACTGGGCGCACTTGAAGCAGCTGATGTGGAAGTACTTGTCCTGTACGCGCAGCACCTCGCCGCTGCACTTCTTCTT
Source organism: Torymus tubicola (assembly GCA_035583055.1). Lineage (NCBI taxonomy): Eukaryota > Metazoa > Arthropoda > Insecta > Hymenoptera > Torymidae > Torymus > Torymus tubicola. Next base: position 25,716,502 of record JAWWEQ010000055.1, read on the forward strand.
GCACGCCTGGCAGAAGGTCTTCCCTGTAACACAATGAGACACGAGGGTTGCTGTATTACTCATATATATACACACATTGCGTCTGGAGAAAAGAGTCTTAGGGAAAAAAAAATTGAGACGATTGCTGTTGCGGTATAATTGCGAGAGGGAGAGAGGAGGGAAAAAGCTACTGCGCGGAATTTAATTGTAAAAAGGGAGGGCGTGACTATTCCCTGAAAATTCACCAAATGTCTGCATGAGCAAGAATGTTTTTTTTTCTCTTTAAATAATGTTCATAGAATATAATGAAAGACTGAGAAAATCTATGCCATGGAGGTAATGCACAATGGAAAGTCTATTGTAACAAATTCTTTTGTAAATATACTAGAATAATAAATCTTTTTTTTTTTCATATATAGTTTTGCAATGTAAACGTACTGTTCATATTATACAGAACAATACTCTGCTATTCGCTGACAGAATATGACGTAAGATGGTGATGGCACTAAAGATTTAATCTGATTAATTACTTCCGCAATTTTGATCTATTTATGAAAATAAAGGCAACTATTCAAGTATTTCCAATAGAATTGCAGGTTGAAGATAGAAAAATATTACCCTCCCAAATAAAACAATCAAAGACTCACTGTATTTTATATAGGTTCTTACAAAACACGTAGATTGTAATACAATTTACGTGGATCCTTCAAATCGTTTATATGAAAATTCAACTCGGTCAGTGACTAACCTCGGTCTTATAAGGTAAGTATAGCGCATCGTCGAGATTCTCGCCAAGGATCAAGCGTTCCGCGAAATAAATCTAATCACAAGTACAGGGAAAATAAACGACGCGCATCTACAAAATTTACGTTGGTCTGCGTTAGAAGCTGTGTAAGGAAAACGGTATGTAAAATCGTGCCGTAAAAGAGTTTTATGGGGTATATAACCTTACAGCTACTCTTATACTAGGTCAAGAATACAAAGATTTAAAACTTTAATTGATACATACTTTAATGAATTTATTTTAGCATGTTTTTTATAGCATTACGATGCTTAATTAAAGTTTCTCAAGTTGTTAACTTTATCAACAAGATATTTCTTAATTGACAGCTGGATAAAAGTAGTAAATATAAATTTTATAACACTATATTGTACTGTAATTCATAAAATACTATTCCCCGAATATCAATTCAGTAAAAATGTAACTTTGCAACGATTACCAAATTACATTCTACAAACTTTTTACTTCTGATCTCACACTACTGTGTATACGAGCAAAAAACCAGGCTCGCAGCTATACAAAAACGCTACATTACGCAAGCGAGCTAGAGAGAGAGAGAGAGAAACTTTTCACGCGCGTAGCGTCGCTACACAGCGCACTTCCGTGCTCATCGCACATCTGTTGCTCAGCAGCGTAACGCGCACGGAGACGTCTCATTAGCGGCAACTATTCTCTCTCCCTCTTTCTCTTTACGCACATTATGATACATACCGCGCGCGTACGGATTGAGGCGAACTCTCTCGCGACGACCGTCCTCGGATCTTTGCCGTGACGGCTTCTCTTCCACTGCTTCTTCCTTCTCGCAACTCGCCGCCCATGAATAATGCATTCTTCTCTCGTCATTCGCGGATCATTGCGTAACGCGCGCGCGCGAGAAAGAGAGGGAGAGAGAGCGTATCGTTGTCGTCGGTGAGATCTTTGGGATTTGAAAAAAGAGAGTATGCCGCAAGGAGATCAATCAGTGGGAGAGTATATGTACACGCGGAAATTACAGGACTGTGGGAATTTGGTAGCGGGAAAATTTGTTTGTTTTCTAATAGATTGCTGGCTAAAGTATTATATCTATTTTACTAAAAAGAACAAAAGTGTTTCTAAAGATTATAATTATTAGCACTGGAGATAAAAAGAAATAAAACACAGATTTATCAATCAACCTAACGCAATAGTGTAAAAACTTCCTGTTTTGAACACGATTCTAGATAACAAATAACGATCCCGCTTGGAGTTCCAAAGAAATTGTGTAATCAAACATCAAGTTAATCTTTTTGTAGTTTGATTGCGAAAATTATTGAAAATTACTTGAAAATGCAGCTACAAAAATAATGGTACACTTTCGTAATCGTTTCTAAAAAAAAATTATTCTAAAACAGCCGAGTTCTGCTACAGCAGCCCACACGATATCGCGAGAGACCACGTCATAGCTATATAATCTGCTGTGACACTTTTAACGAGCTTAGCTGCGTACGCCGAGCATTGGTTTCGCGTTATACAGTAACCAACATCACACTATTCGATATCGTTCACGTGTCCAGCACCTCGCTATTCACAGAAACTATCACATTGCAAGAACACAAAAAAAATCGTCCCAAACTTTCGTCACCAACCCGTGACAAAAAGAGCAGACGACACGAGACAATTAAAAATAGCTTCAGTGTAATTATCCCCAAGTGGAAATCTGCTTTTAGGTGTAGTCGCCGCGACTCTCTTCGTTATCCTCGCTAGGCACGTGTCAGATCCGCACACGTAGCCCCGCAAAGCGACAAAAACCTCGGCGCGCGTTCTCTCAGTCCAAAAGGAGGCAAGCAGCAGTGCGCGACACTAAAGCACTCTCTGCCCGCAGCTCGTGCTCACAACCCCATTAACTCTCCTTTGGCGTCGTCGGTACTCTCATTAAAACCTCCTCTCCTCGTGCCACGCAGCAACGTGTTCGCGCGCATCAACTGGGCGTTCCGCGGCCGCGCGTCGCGCGTAAAAGGATCCGCGAGGCGACATTATTGTATTCCGTGTCAGGGCTTCTCTCTCACTCGCGCGCGCGCGCGTCCGACACTGTTAATCCGAAGTGCGAGCGAATCCATGAGCTTCTGACAATAAGTGCAGTGTAAGAATGAGGGAGAGAGAGAAAGAGAACGAGTGTAGCGCAAAGATCGAGATCGCCGGTTGGCTTAGACGTAATTCGATTAGGGCCGTGAGCTGCAGAGCGACTGTGTGGCTGCGGGCAATAAAAATCTCAGCGTATAATTCGATTAGCGACGTTAGCGCGAAACAGCGAGGAGGAAATTATTTCGCAATTGATACGCGGAAAGAAACACCCTGTGACTGTATATACGCGGCAGGTGGAGAGAGAGAGAGAGATATGGATGTAGGGCAAACAAGTGCTTGCTAATGTTTCGGTTTCACGAATGATATTTTCAGGTGACTTGAGACTTGTTCGAAATAAAAAATGTTTTTTTAAGTACTTTAGAATAATAAAAATAAAAGATTGATGTACAAAAGATAAAAAACGGTGCAATATTCGATCATAATACTCCAAAAATTCAAATTTTATAAATTTATCCAACGGTAATAAAAAAATTAATTATTTGAATAACGAAATTTTTCAAAATTTATTGATTACTGTACTAATGGTTTTCCGCAATAATTATTTTTAAATATAAGCAGATATTAAATATTTTTAGCCAGACAAAATTTTTTTCTTTTTTGAAAAATTTTAGCCAAGCGATTCTTTTTTCTGAAACTATTCAGGTTTTGACGTTGAAGATTTGTTTGAAATTAAAATTTATAAGGGTTTTAAATTATTTACATGGTTTAATTTAATCCATTAAGATAATTGTTCTATTACTTTTCAATTTAATATTTTACGAAATAAAAAATTATTTTAACCATTGAAACAGAAATTAATTTTAACTTTGGTTTAAAAACAATGTTTATTGTTAATAATAACAAGTAAATTATCCTTCATGTTGCTAAATAAATACAACACTAAAATGAGGAACAATGCAAATAGAAAACAACGTATTCGAGGAAAACGACCTTGGGCAGTCTGTCCTTTGGGTATAAATATGTTTATTATAGTTGAAAAAATGAAAGGAGCTACATAAAATATTTTTTGTTTAAAAATACAAAGAAAAACACAATATAAAATATCTAGTTTTTTCCATCCATAACTTTTACCAGTTCAAATTCAGCCTTTACTGAAGTATTGGAGGTTTAGCAGCAAAAAGGCTCAAACTAGTAAAAGATATATTTAAAGATGCCTTATGATTATTTTTACATGATTTTATTTATAATCGGTAATATAAGAAGTGATGTTAATTCAATTCCAAGTGATTGCTTTAAGTTTATAAATGAATACATTAAACTGAATGAAAGACCTTATCAAGTGACAGTTTTTGCTAATAGTAATAGTTCTTCGTTGTTTTTGAAAGAAAGTTTTCTTTTTCAAGAAATCTTACAAGAAATTCCAGTTGGTACAATTGATTTGAAAGATACTTGCCAAAATTCTTCAACCGCATCTCTATTTAGTAATTCAACGAATATTTCTCTTAATCTTATGTTCATTTGTAAAGAACTAAATACTCTATTTGAAAATGTGAAATGTTATATTAATTTTGTGAAGTGGGTTTCTCCCAAGTCGCAAAGACCAAAACTCCTGGTGATTTTATCAACTGATAATTTAATATCTCAATTAGATATTGAAAGCGTATTCAAATATGCATGGTCTACAAAATTTTTAGATTTTACTATAATAGACATAAATTTTTATCATGATTTGGGCACATCTATTTGTACATTACAATATTACAATCCTTTTAATGATAGAATTGTTACTAAAATTTTACATAAAAATGATCAAATATTCCCAGATAAATTAATTGATGTTAATGGGTTTAACTTCAGCATGGGAATAATTCGGAGAGATTTGGAGCAGACAGTTCTTCAAACGACAAATGGCGAAATTGTAAAAATAACAGGTTTTAAATTTCCCTTGACTGCGACTGTATTGAAAGTTATGAATTTTTCATTTAGATACGTTCAAGTTGATGGATATACGACGTATCCAGAACTAGAAAATAGTTTAGTAAAAATTTTAGAGGACAATGTAGTTAATCTCGGTGCTATTCCCAAAAAAGAGTATGGAAACGAAGATGTAATGTTCAAAAACATTATTAGAGTGGATATGGAAAATAACTGTCAACCTTTGAAGGCAATGGTACCAATTATTTATGCTCTTCACTTTCACTTTTCTGGAAATCTTATTAATTGCTTTTGCATAGTGCCTTTTATTGTCGTTTTTCAAGTTTATTTACTGAAATATTTAAAAATTTATCGAGAAAAAATTACCATTTTCGAAATTGTTCAGGTGCTTTTTGGGATCAATGTTAGTAGGCACCCGAAGAAAGTAGTTGACAGAATACTATTTTCAAGTATTCTTTTATTATCTCTTGCATACACGATGAATGCGTTTTCAGATTTTTTGGATATTAAGTTAGAAGATGGAGAAGTAGCTTTTGATACTTACGAAAGTATAGAAAAATCAGGATTCAAAATATACGTGTACCAAGGTTTCTATAACTACGTATTTTGGCAAGACGATCCTCACATTAAGGGTATACAACGGAATACCGAGTCTGTAGCTTACACGAAACCATTAATTCAAAAAATAACCGAAGGTAAACATCATATATGTTTAGATACTGAAAATTTCTTAGAGGTATTTAAAAATCGATCTCGTTTTCCAATGCAAAAAGCTAAAATAGCCAAGCCAGTATTCAATTGTCTTCGGTTGATGTATAATTTCGAAAGATCATCGCCCTACGCTACTAAATTCAAAATTATACTTCGAAAACTCTATCAAGGGGGAATAGATCAATTTTTGGACTATTCGTATAAGAATCACACCGATCTATCTCATTCGGACGAGGGATCAGTAAACAAAAATTTATTTGCACTGAAGCTTGTTGTAATTATATTGTGTGGATATATTGTGTCTGTTATATCATTTGTTACTGAGTATACGTGGATGATTTTGTTTGAAAAGAGAAAAAGAAAAAAGATAAGATGTGTAATCAATTAGTAAAATATTAAATTAAAATACTATAATTCGTGTGGCTTGTATTGTATATTGCACAAAGTATATAAAATAAATCATGATATTTGATTGTGAAAATATATATTTCCTTAAACCTCACCAATGCATAGAAACTTCTGGAAAGGCATATTCAATTGTACTTTACATCTTCCAACTTAACCCTTTTCCCCACATGAAACAAAACTATAAAATTTGTCGTTTACGTGCAGTATCGCGTTTAAAGACTATTTCTTTTTTTTCTAAATAAACTTCGCTCTTCCTAACTCTCCTTTCCTCGAGTCAATCACTCGCGCGCTCGAGGGCATTAGACTCAAAGCTGACAACCGAACGCACTCGTTTCTCTTTCTCTAGACGAAGAGAAAATCGCAAATTCAGCGCGCGCGTTCGTGAGTCAGTCGCTGACTTTTACATCGGCGTGATTTTTCTTCCCGGTGCCGAGTTTTTCTCCGAACATGCGGACTCGATGCACCGGATTTCGCTTTTCTTATCCCACGGTTTTTGCGTAAGCCAGGCATCGGTCAATGGCTTGTTGAGACTTGTGTTTAACCATAAAGGATAGGCGGAATATATTTATTTTCAGATTCGCACCGTTTCGAAAATGGATTGGGAAAGCTGATGCTGCTTCGATAAATCCTTAAAAAATAATAATAATTTATTAGTTAAGAAAGTTTATTTTATCTTGAATTATGAGTTTCTTTTAACACAATTTTTTTATAAATATAAAATGAATTATTGGTAAAAGCATCGACATTTACGTATAGTCGAGAAAACTAAGATTGTAAAGGAAATTAATTATCTCAAACTTTCATGATAACAGTCGTTCTAATTTCACTGCAGAACTGCTTTATAACGGTGGAAAATGTATTCTATATTTCATAACTTATACACCAGAGTTGAACATTTGTCAATTATCCAAATTAAATCCTCTTCTTGTGTATTAAAGAAAAATGCGTAATTGCCATGTTAAAAAGAACCGAAATCCTTCCGAGAACCGTGAGGAACCGAATCAGCGCATTAAAATTCACGTCGAATGCTGTCCGCTTGAACGTACGCTTTCTTCGCTCTCTCGAAAAAGCCACTGAATTCAGTTATATACCAGCGAACCGCGCCCCGTGAAAGTTACATGCACGAGCGCGCAAAAACGCGCCTACGATGACTTTAAAAATAAAAGCGCAGCAGTAGGAACAGCAGCATCGGCGTAATTGAATTCCTCTCTCGCAAGATGATGATAAAAAGTAAAGAGGTCTCTCGACGGGCAGAGGAGAATCGCCAACGAGATTGCGATAATTACAATTTTTTAGACGGAAACAAATCGCGAGAAACGACGCAGACTCGGCGAAATCGTGAGAGGAGGCGTGTGTTATCGACCAATGGTAATTAAATGCTCGGGGACAGGAGTGGCAAATTAATTAGAACTATATATATATATATATATATGTGTGTGTGTGTGTGCGCGTGCTGTGGTATATATAACGTTTAGGTAATTTTACTTGTCAATTCGTCATCGTGTCGGGGGGCGTGTACGTAATTTAATTTCAATAGCGGTGGTATGCGATTACATCAAGGTGTAAGGTAGAATGAATGAGTTCTAATTTCCGTTTTCGATGTTGCAAACTACGTAATTTACATAAGACATCTCTGTAGTTAGCGTACATTGTATGGAAATAAACTTTTTAATGAAAATTAAAGGAACTTATTCAACTGATGAAATTAGTACATTTACTTCTTACTACAATGAAAAAATTCAATTGAAAATACTGCTCTATTCCCCTCTATAAATCATAATGAAGAAATTGTTCTGAAATGAATTAGGACTGTTCGGACAATTTTAAACTACTCTATTTGCCTTTATCGAATGATCTTCATCGAATGTAACCTAATTTTATCGAGCTTGTCAGTGCCTGATATATGGTCTTACAAATATTTGAAAGACAAATATACCAGCAGATTTAAAGCGGAAATATATACACTAGCTTAGCGAATGTCTGTTGAATTGGGCAATATATTCGTTCGTTGATGGAAACCCGTAATTCTCTGTATTAAATCTTTTAGAGACGTATAGCCGGTTGAAAAACTTTCTCTTACAATTGTTAGAAGCGTCTTAATTATCATTAGAAGTTATTATCACAAACTATTTTACACTTGCGACAAAATACTTAGAACAAACTGCGCAATCTGAGAAGAATCTAGAATAAGATGTCACTTTTTATCTGTCACGTGTTTTTTTTTTTATAAAAAGAAGCATTAGAAAGAGTACAGTTTGTACGGAATGGTACAGACATTGTCTGGTATGCACAAATATACAGTAATTATTATAAATGATCTTTTTATTACACATTACCTATTTACACTATATAATATTTCGTCAATTATTATTATTATTATATTAAACGATAAATACTCGGAAAATTTTTTTGTAGTAGATATTTTTTATTGTAAAGAACTTATTATCTAATAATAAAACATTTTAAATAGCAATAATTTTCACGAAAATATGAGTTTATCCCGTGACTACTGTTGACAGTATAGACACAAAATTATTTAAAATCTTGTTTTCCCAATTCATTTTAATCAGTCCTGTTTTATTTTCGTTATAATATTCAATAACAAATTTTAAATTAAACTTTTGTTTACAAAGATTACGTATATACATTCGAATGCATGATGTCACTTGAATTTACACCTAAGACCATCCAAGCACTCCCGCCATTGAGCTCCTATTTATTTAACCGCAAAAATTCAGCCTCTCCAAATCATCGTCAAATTAACTCTAAACCCACCGTAAAACATTACGCCGATTGCTGCGTGCCTCGAATGAAAATATCCGACGAATAATTCAATGTAAACAAATTAATTCGGATCTCGGACGCGAGCGTGCTACTGGTGTAAGAGGGGGAATGTCGACGTCGGCATGAGCATTCGGTACCAGTGATGTCACGGAATATTTTTAAACGCCCCGTCGCGTCGTCGCCGGCGAGTCAGACCGAAATATGACGCCGACGACGAGGACGTAATGTGCACGAGTGCGGGAAATGAAAAAAGATGCCTTCGCCCTTCGCGGGTATACCAATTAACGTAAGCCCTTTGTTGTTAAAGCTCGTGAGAGCACCGAAACGAGGTCGAGACAGAGAGAGAGAGAGAGAGAGAGAGAGAAATTTTGCACAATTGCAGTAAGGTTTTTTCGGGATTCTTTCGTGTCGGATAAAGATCTTGAAACGCAAGAGGCCGGTTGTTGGTGCGCTAACTCGCATTGGAGACGACTGGCCGCGAGAGATTGTGATAAGCGTAGAAGGTTTAATCTGGCGAAAGTGTCTGATTGCTGCGATGATTTTCAGCAATTTCTTCGTGGCCTACTGGTTATTTAATCAATTGACTGAACACGTCAAGTGTTAAAAATTTGATTTTAATTTCGCACTAAGTGTAATCATTTTGCTACCTTTTACAAGAATTTATATGAAAGTGAAGAAATGCTAGGCATATAAATATTAGATATGATTGTTAAAAATAACCATGCGATTTTTAATTAAGAAAAAAGATAAATGATTTGTAGAAACATTAATAGTTGTAACAATATCAATAACTTGTCTCATAAATAATTCCATTACTCAGAGTGAATAATGCATAAGTATTATAAGAACGCGATTAAATATCATGAAAAAGTGTTGCCACGTGTTTTGGGATGCAAGTTGGTCGTGCATTTTTCAATAAAATCTCTCAAGCTAATCACTTGAAAAATAAAAAAGAGAGAGATTAATCCTCCCTCTCTGTTTTTATTTCACGCTATTTAAGGCAATATCAGCGTATAATTAATCACTTTGGCGAGGAAAAATATATGATTAACATGAATACTTCTGGATGAAAAATAAGACATTCATCTTTATGGGTGTTTTTAAAATAAAACGTCTCGCTGTAAGATCAAATGCGATTAAAGAGCGATAAGGAAGTAATTTGTCAGAGGAAAGTATTTTCTGCTGAATTATTTACATTCATGACTTTTAAAAAGTATGATACAAAAACTACATATTTTAATTCCTACGTGTATACACTCCTTTCAATAAAAACACATCTTTTTAGGTAAGAGCTCCTAAGATTTTCATATGCCTACGTCCAACCGTAAACTCAACGCTCGAGTTTTTACAGTAATAAGACGTCTTTCGAACTAGCGAAGGAAAAACATATGCAGCGTAGGAACGAAGAGGCAGCAACTGACGCACTAGACGAAAAAAGCACATTACTTTGGGTAATCCAATTCCCTAGACGGATGAAAGAAAACATTTGTAGAGATTCCTGTTTTTTCTTTTCACGCGTATAACCGGCCATATAACGTTCGTGCCTGCTAGTTCAACTCGAGAGACAGGCGCGTCGCATGACGTCAGTTCCACCGGCGTACTTACACGTCCCCGTCTAATAACGAGAGCCCGGGTGAATTCGATCGAACGTGCAGGCACGCAGTTTTTCGTAATGAACTCACGTCGAGCTGCCACAGTGAAATGGTTCTCTTAGAGAGATTTGCTTACGAATGACACTTTGTTTACTCGGTGAAAATAAATAAAATGTCTGAGGTTTAACCTTTGGGAAAATTACGCTGATTACAAGTTATATGGATTAGATTTAGTATTGGTATCAGATGGCTGTACAGTAAGATAAGTGTTGTAAAGAATACATGAAAATAAAACAGCTGACCTTGTAACGTTTTTACGAGAGTATTGATTAGATATGTAAAGCTAAACTGTAATTTTTAAGAATTAATGGAATAGCTAAAGCTTGAAGCAAAATTAATCTCATGTGAATTTAAAGAAGTTGAAATATATTTATTTTATGAACGACCTTTCACAAGGTGCTAAATGAGATTTAGTATAAGCAACTATATTCTCTCCGTTAAAGATATTTGAAATAGCGTTAAACGATCTGAGCTTATCCGTATTAATGGTATATTATTTATTTCTTAATTATGATTGAATTTCCATATTAAAATAATAAAGAATTATTATGTTTTTATTCAATCTTTAACTCATATTAATACTTTTTTCAAAGTTTTTACGAAAAAATATTGTAATCTTGATGTATTTCCATTAATAAGGTCAAGCAAATGAAAGAAATGAAGAACTTTTAATTTGATGACAATTATTTGATAAAAACTGCTTTTAACTTTGCATTACTGACCTACTAAACTATATTTCAAGAATATGATCTCGTTTCATTGCTATTTATACTGCAAGAAGAACCATTTTTTTCTTCTAATTGCAATTTACTTTTTAAACTTTTACAATAAAATAGTATCTGTGGCCTATAAATGTTTTTAAATAACCAAATTTAAATCATGTACCTATTTGATGCAAAAATATAAATTTAAAAGTAGCCATATTACATTTGCTTTTCCTACTTTTTCTATACAATTATTTTATAATTAAATCGGTTATAAATAAGATGCAGAATATATTCTGCATAATTAATGGCATTGAAATCATTAACCAAGCTAAAATAAAAGAAAAGAAATGAACGAAAAAACATCTTACTACAGGATTGACGTATATGGACATCTTCTGTAGTCTTTAAATGCAAGAATGTAGTACAAAAAACGAAAACATCAATACTGCAGACCAATGCAATGTCAGTTGAAACGTGTTTGCGACTGATACCGTTGAATGCTAATAAAAATTAATTAATTATAAAATCTTTTCTTTGACATCAGTAAACGTTTAATATACTATCGCTACATTTTATGTATGAGTTATATCATACTGATATGTAAACACAATAAGAATAAATATTCTCACCGCAAGGTACATCGCAATGTATTACATATAGTAGTAGGAATTAGTCACTAATAGGTAGGAATTCAAGTTCCGCACATAATATTGATGGGTTATATGACAAAACAATGTTTTAGCGTGAATCACTTACGCATAAATAATTAAGTTCTTTATTTTTCAGTCTAAAAAAGTTGAAACAACTTTAATCGTATACATAGAAAGACTACGAAATATTGCTGCCATATTTTTGATAAGCGTCGGGTATAAGAAATGAAGAGTAGTAAAAAATTAATCACACAAGTTTGTTGAAAGAAAAAATAAATAAATACTGAAAAAGCACGTACAAATTCTACGAAATGTTTTTTCCAACCAATTGAATTTTCATGTTTCTAATAAAATTTTCTACCCCACATTACCGGAGGGAAAAGTTCATCTTCCCTTTAAAAATTCTCCCTTTTAAACATTCGCTGCCGCGTCAAAAACCGTTCAACCTAAAAAAAAAAATAAGAAGAAAAATAATATAATCCTCCTGCCCGTAATTTTTCTACGAGGGACGGCGGCAGGCATGTAACCTAGCGCGCGTTCGCGCGATATATGTTAATGCGATTCATAAAGTGGACTAAATAGGATGTCGCCGCTCGTCGGTGGAGTCGAGTGTGTGTATGTGTATGAGCGTGCGAGTGAGTGAGCGAGAGATGAGGTCAAAAGCGTACGCGACCCTATACGAGAAGCATCTCTCTCTCTCCATGCCGTCACCGTCATCGACGCGGATCGTCGCGGTTGAGTGCACCAGCAGCCGACCCTTTGCACAGAGCTCTCTTCTCTTCTCTTCTCGAATAAGTGAGTGCTGCAGCCTCGTGCTGATGAAATTCTGAAGTGCCTAAATTGCGAGGATCGGAGCAAGGCTTGGTGCTCGAGTGGTTTGACCTTTGCCGAGCATATTTTTAGTGCAGAGGTTTTTTCTTTGTAACAGTGGAGAGTTGCATTTTTACGGGATTTTAAGTGGGAGACTGTGTTTTTTTTTAAAAAGTGGTAGTTTAAGAAAAAGCAGCAACAAAAGGTTGTTATAAGCTATACATTGGTACGGAATACAGATTTCATTTAAGAGATAAGCGATGTGGATAGAGAGCACCGATGTGTATCGTTAACGACTAAGCTGATTTTAAAGTTTTATCAAACTGATTTCTAGAATTTATTTTTATAATTTCTTGGTTTATATGACCTTATACTAAACTTTAATAAATTCTTAATTTATTAAAACTTATTGTAATGTTAATAAAAACGAAATTATTATTAAATAAACGGTAATCTAAAGCAAAAGATTGATCAAATAAACGATTTTTAAATTAGATTTGATAACTAACTAAACTGACACGATATATTTTAGAAGATAGCCGCACAAAACTAGAAAAAGCATTTGCTGATTCCCAGAAAGTATTTGCTTATCATGTTTCCCCTTTCTTCTTAAATAGGAGTCTTATCGGAAACGATAAGAATAACAAGAATATAATGAAAAAATGCACTTACATGAAAAGTGTAAACTTTTCTCGAGTACGTGTCTATTCGTTATTTTCCCTATAATATAGTTTTATTTATTTCTTATCATTGGGACAACAATACTTATAGTTATTGTAGAGTGTGTTCAGTTCAACTCAAACAAATATTTTTTTGGATTCGACAAAATAACACAAATTGCTAGATATTTCTCAAATAATTATCAACTGAATGTGTCAAACATATATTTTTGCATAAATTTATCTGTTGATAAAAAGATAATCTAACTCTTTCAATTCAATTTCTCTGCTTTCGTATAATTATTAGTTTGTTAGAATCGAGTTTTATAATTTTCAAACAAACATGAAAACAAAGAGAATTAGTAAATCCGAATAATAAGCAAAAATGTGGCAATACATAAGAGTACATATAGACTTCACTATCTTAACTTTATGAAAAAAAAGACGCTATAAACTGTACACTACACTTGAGTGAGCAAAAGTTCTACATCGTTCATTACGTCTTAACGAAATCTGCAGCAGAAGAAACCCAGCAATACACTTAAGCAATACTGTCTTAAAATCTCTCATCTAAATAAAAAAATCACTAAACAATACATTCGTATGCACTAACTTTTCTCACTAATTGCTATACCCGCACACATGACGCAAGCCAGACAATAACCAAACTATCGTAGATCAACGGCCCTCCCCCACAATCGCGAACCCGTCGATTACGTGGTCGTCCATCGGCAAACGCACATTCGAACATAAAAAGACACACATACACACACGACCATAATACTGTACACATCGACTTGCAACTCTTTACGATCCACCAGCTAATCAACTCTCCCCGTCCAATTTTACGATCACACGCGGAAGTGCACACGCACTCAGCACAGAGAGCAGCCATGTTGTATATACAGTGAAAGCGAAAACTCGCCTGCATCAGGTGCATTGTTATTCCCACGGGAGGGACGAGCACTTCTCTCTTTCTTTCTCTCTCTTCCCTCACAGGTTTTCGGCTCCACTTGTCCCGGAGAATTCGCCTATCTCACTGGTGAGATCTCTCTTCCTCCTCTCTCACTGCTGCTGCTATTTTTTTTCTCCAGCCGTAATCGCGGACTTTTTTTCCGCGTGCATTGTTGCGGCCCTTTGTGCAGTAACGGTACATCGTCGCGGCCTGTTCTCGTGCATTTTAATGCATGTGGAATACACAGAGTGGGAGATTAATTATGCGCTCGTATGGTGTTTTTTTCGGCGAGAGGAAAAGATTTTTTTCCGAGCGTATAGACGTACGATCATTGTGTGGAAAATGATCGAGTACAGACGATGATCATTGTTTTCTCGCGGGGGAGAATGCAAAGTTTACGAGCGTTTGTTTGCCCGCTATACGTATATTATTATACACTGCACCTGATCCTCCGCACCGAGTGAATGCGATATTAAGCGTGTAAAGAACTATTCACAATGATGCATCGATATATATATCTGCTCTATACGCGGCTGTAGTGTTGGTACTCTTTATATATGTATACTCGCTATAGCTATACCAATCATAAAAATCGATATTTATCATTGTTTTCGAGCTGCGATAAAGCAGCATTTACCATCATGTGAATTTTACGATTGTAAATTGTATACCGTACTTTCTCTCTCTCTCTTTCTTTCGCTCTGCACACTCGTTAAAGTTCGTTTTCTCACGCGACGCTGAACTTTATTTTTTTTTCCTTATGATATATTTCCTATCGCTTGCACGGCCATCTTTTTAATTTATAGCTTGTGGAAAATATGTTACATTGCCAGCATTAATAATTTTTTTACACATCAGTACGCTCGATGTCTTTTTTGCAGAGCGATAAAATAAAAATAATACATGCGAAGGGATAGATTTTCGTTTGATGGAATTGAATGTTTAAGGTGAAAATATCGAAAGTTTTACATACTAATAATAACGCTCAAGTTATGTACAAAAAAAGCTATCCGACACTGAGAAAGTAAAAGAACTTATCACAAAAGACGACGAGGAGAGCGTGATATTTTAAGAGACCATAAATTCCTGAAGTATGAGTCATTCGCTCATGTTTCGGCGTGAATTCACACTCCGGAGCAATCAAACGTGCAAAAAAGAAATGATAAGTGTAAAGAAGAATAAGGCGGTCGAGCAAAGTAGAAGAATGTTGTACAGGGGGCATCGAAGAATATATGGGCCTTTAAGTCTAAAGAATATTCGTCATTGTGTCGAAGCATTTGCGTATATTTTCCGATAGTTCAATGATTTTTAAAGCGACTGTACCAGTTCTTCACTTTAACAAGCCCTTATCTTTAATAAAACTGTAAAATATCCTTGGAGGCAATAAATGAAGCGTGGAAGAAAAGAATAATAATTTTTTTTTTGGAATGTATTGAACCGTAAAAGCCTGATAAAAACTAATAGAGTATTGACGGAGTGAGTCAATAAACGGAATCGCATAATATATGCGCATTATTATCGATAACACGTTCTCGAACTTGTTAAAATATTACAACTTTATACTGCGGTTTCAGTCATACGAGATAATATTTGCTCTCAATGCGATGGAGACATTCGTACTTTATTCGATCCAAGTAATGTTTCTGACGATCAAAATATAAATAAATCACAAAAATATTGGAAACGGTAAAACTTTAAAGTTTAGTTTATATAAATGTGGTTGATGTTTCAGATTTTCATGTTCTGAAAAAGAGCTTCTCGATTGAGATAGTAGAAGATTTTACACGGGTTATCATTACTAATGACATAATTTGCGGTTTCACGCTTCAAATGAGCTAATAAGGTCAAATGTTCATTTGGATTCAATGTCAACGATGAATCAATGATTATTACTTTTTTAATTAATCGTAATAGACATCGGATAGTTAATAGAATAATATATTAATTTATGTCATGTTTCTAAAAATAGCATATAAAACACATTAATATTTTATTACTGTTGAGTCCCAGTCGACTAAATGAATTACTCTAACAAATGATATATATGAAAATTTATGATACAAATATTAAAATAGCATGATTATGCATTATAACTGATTATTTTGTTAATTAAAACAAGCAGCTTAGTAAGCGTAGAACTCTTGGAACAGGAAGATTTGAACTTTCTGTGCAAACTTTGAAATTGCAAAATTCATTTTAAAGTAAGTACCTTAGTCTTCGACAAAAAAATTTAACATTTTTCCCCAGATAAAACCGCGCACCGCTCGCACACGATTACCTCCCTTTCTCACTCGAAATCGGGCATAAAACGAGCGGCCAATAAAACTTTATCGCGCGATAAAGCGTCCCATTTGTTCATTCATCGCACGCGCCACGTGCACTAAGCTCTGTGAGAATCCCCGCAGCTTCCGTCGAGAAAAAAATCATCTGGCACAAAAAACAAAAAAAGAAATAAAGGACCGCGAAAAGAGAGAGAGAGAGAGAGAGAAGCGGATGATCCGCGCCGCGAATCAAAGGCGGCGTCCGATTTAATATCGGAAACCTCAGGCGCGGCTCGCGTCTCGAGAGTAATTGAAACGGTTTCTGCGGTCGGCGGTGGCGACGACGGGTCTTATCGAGCGGCTCGTGAACGGCGCCGATTGTTACCTTATCTCGCAGACACGGCGAATAGAGTTCGCATGACTGCGCGCGTCTGGCGCTTTTCGATTCTATGTACGTGCGTGTGTCGGTTATTTATGCCGAATAACTCGAATGAAATAACATAGAGGAAACACATGGTATACGTGTATAGGGTTAGAGGAGAGAGCGATCGAAAAGGTGATGTTTGTTTTGGGGAGAGGAGGAAGGTACAGTCGTCGCGTGAGAAGTTCGAATTTGCATGGGTAAGCTGTTTGGTGGAAGCAGGCAGAGAGAAGAGAAAGAGCTCTAATCGGCTCTGATGAATTTCCAGGGGTAAGTAATAATCGTAAAACTTCTTCGGTTACCTTCGAAGTTCGTGAAACGAGAAAAACTTTGATTAAACGAGGCGCGAGTGATATCAGTTGGAAAACACAAGTTTAAGACAATAAAATTATTTAGAAGTTTAAGCAGTTTAAGCGTTTAAAACGGATCGCACGTCGAGATAACAGGAGTATTATTCGCTTATCCACTTTAGTCCATCAACTTCTTACTTATTCGCAAATCTATTTATAGAATTACAATTCGAATTTCGGTTTTATTACTTCTTATATTGAAAATTATAATTTACAAAAACAACAATTTTCTATATTCCATTTCTACAATCATTTCTTGTTATTTTTCAATGAGCTATACACCCCGATCGAATTTCGCTTACAATCGTATATGCACACACTACCGATATGTAGTTTTGCTGATATCAAACTCCCGCGCGCCTTTGCGATTGCGCTGCGCCTGCGCGCGTCGTTTTACCATGTGGCGCTGAGAGAAGATCGATTACAAGTTTTGAAAACCACGATTACAATGTCGCGCCATGTATAGGCTTGGATTGCAACTGACTGACTGATGTGGAATTTCGACGTTTACGATTCGCTCGTAAAAAGAAAAGAAAAAAAAACTGAAGGAGCGAAACTTTCTCCTCGCAGTATAATACCGCCGCCAGTTTTATTGCTTTCCTCGCGTTCGCTCTCTCAAACATATATACACGTCTTGAAGTGAGTACTTGCTTTCGGGATTGTTCCTTCTCCGCAGTGTTGGATAACCAGAGTTACTTACTGTATAGCAAAATATATCTTATATATATATAAAAAAGCTCGAAAATCATCGATAACGCGTCGCGTTGCTTAATATTTTGACAGAAAAGATTTACTCTCCTGAACACGAAAATCAAAGTTATACCAGCCAAGGAATAAAAGTCACTCGCGCATAAATACAGTTACGCACTTGTCAAGCTATAATACTTACGTAAAACATTATACTTCACCATAAAAAAAAATATATAATGTACTTTATACTCGAAAACGTTTTAAATAATTTCATCACACCTCAACAGGTATATATATATATATATAGGACATACAACCAAACCCAAAAGAGAAGTCAAACGACATGTTTATTAACAAGTCAAATCGGACCACCATAGCCCGTCGCACGTTTATTTTAATCTCCGTCGGCGAGTGCGCGCGCGACCGATATATATATATACAATACGCGTCTCGCTCTCTCGTAAACTTATCGGTCCGCATAACGGCCAGCCTCGAATTATCAATGCAAATAAAGAAATTCGCGATCGCCTCGTCGTATACCCGTGCTAAAAATAAAAGTCCACACCTCCGCATTATATACGTAATTCTTGTGTGTCGCTAGCTCTCTACCATCGCTGTGTGTATATATACGTATGAAGTCATTCGTAAGCGCGCAGAAGAAAAAAAAAGTCACAGATTGAATAAGAAACGTAGCTGGAAGCATCGTAGCTTGAATTTTCGAGGTCTTTAAAAAAACGAACCGAGAGGCTATAGCACGTCGCTAAAAAAAGAAATCGAGCGCGTGCACGTGCATCGACGAGTCTCTCGCTCTTCTCTTTCGCGCTTTTGCATACACACTTGATGCGCGCGTGGGCGTAGGGAACTAAAGAGGGAGAGCTTTTTTTGAAAGATTAAAGGCGGCAACGGAGTCATGAATGCAGCCGCGTGGACGATCGTTAATTTTTATACGGCCGATGGGGTCGTAATGGAAGTTATGAATAAGAATTATTTTTTACTTTCTCTTTTAAATGTTTTGTATGTACGATGCTGACCTACGGCTCACATATAATGACGAAAATGTAGTCCGTCCAAATATACACATATGAAACGAAATATATATTAAAAGCTGAACCACGTATAAAAATAAAAGTTAGCATCAAAAATAACGTTAACCGCATTTGAAATCCGCTCTTAAAATAATAATGAATCATCTTACGGCAGTATATATACACATATAGTAAGACCAAACACACCGATGGCAATACATAATACACCGGCCAGCCTTGAATTTAATTACTCATTTGAATAACTTTATCATGTCATCTCTAAGACTCATCCTATTGTACATATATATACAACACATCTCTCGAGGCGTCAGCCGGTGACGAGCATTCTGACACTTCCCAAGTGCGCTACAAGTGGCTTATTTGCACATTCTGCCCAACATTGTATATATATATACGCATGAAGGGGTTAACTTATGTTTTAACCTTCAATTATATACTCATATCTTGGTACGGGCACGCGCGAGCTGACGAGTAATCGATTCGAGCGAGAATGTGTGCTGGAACACTGTCGCAAGTATAATACGTCAAAGTGTATCTGGCATTTTATCATATTAGCTAATGCTGTTGACCCATCTAATGGATTCCTAACCCCTTGCGTTACATGCCATCGTCTTAAGCGGTGTATATCAAATAACGTTTCCAGTATGTAGGTTAAGTTCTTATTATTCGTATACTTCGTCGTGCCAACACCAAATCAGTGAGTAATACAACGAATATAATAACCGGAACATTCGTTCAAGATTATCTCCAATCAAAGGCAAACTGTCAAAACAATTCCACAAAGGGCATAATTTCCCACCTGTCCTTCATCCTACCACTACATACAATTCCCGTCAATGCTTACCCTTTTTCTGGGGCTTCGGCGGCGGTTCTTTCGGCCCGGCTTCGCTCTTCACTCCATTCCTCTCCGCCGCGATGAGACTCTCACTTTGCTTTTTCGACTTCATGGTTCCGTCTCTTTCTCTTTCTCTCGTTATCCGTCTGGCTGTCTATCCACAGGTACCGTGTGTCACGGTAGTTCACTCACATGTATATATAAACACACACACACGCACGGTGGCGGCGACGGCGCCGCGGCGCGATCGATTGCGTAAGGTTTTCAGGTCGCTCGACGCGGCATATAGACACGCACACACGCCTGTCGGATTACACACTGCTGTGCTGCTATACTCTCGCACGCGAAGTCGCCACCCGCACGAGCACGATATATATATGCCTTCCTCGTCGGCGTTGTCGCTTCCCCTGAACTTTTTCGGCGCTGTCTGTATGATTAGACTACGTGTATGGTGATGATGGTGTTGCTGGATTTCTCTGTGGGAAGCGATCGTTTTTTTTTTATAACAGGAAATTTACGCCCGTATACGAGGGTGTTGAGGGTTTTAGAGGCGCGGTATAATTAGCGAAATGTCCGCGCGTGTTTAGAGCAAATAAATATTTGAAAATTTAAGGTGAATGAAAAATTTTTTTTAGTTTTAATGTATAAAATAAAAAATATTTCTAGATATGCTGTCCAAGTATACTTAGTTATAAATTTCTTGCCACCGAGAGAAGGTTAAAGAAGAAAAAGTCAATAGTATTTTTAACGCGCTGCAGAAGTCAAAACTTTTTCCTCAATAACTTTTTCTTGCGGCAATAAAGAAAAAAACTAGTTTGTATAATGTTTTATGCAACAGACATATCTACAGCGAAATGGCAATCGAGACACGTTTTTTTTAATTAAGACTTCATTCACGTGATCATTACACGAACAAACACTGGCAATCATTGTTTTCGTTTTACAATTTTAAATCCGACGTGTAATATCAATGCACCCATTAAAACATTACATCAAACAAATCTCCATCAATAATTCACGACTATTAATAAACTTTTTTACGATTCCTTCGGCAAGGATGAAAATATACCGAAAAAATTTACAATTCCACGATTTCACTCGAAAACATCATCACCCCAATTTTCAAAAAGTCAACAGCACCTCCAAAACCCCCACATTCACCACACACCTCTCTATATCTATATATACTCGCGGTTATTAGACTTACGAGCAAACTCCACGTATGCGTGTACTCCCGAGGAACGCGCGCGCGCGCGCGCACTGCGCAATCGACAAAACACACGCACGCACACACCGGTATTGTAAGTGTATATATCTATATATCAATCTCTCTGTATATATAGACTACACAGACACAATATATCCCCGCGAGAGAATAAGCGATAGAGCGTCGTCGTCGCACAAGTGTCGCGTACCGCCGACGTGCCCCGACTGACTGCGCGCGGCCGCGCGCTTCTATACGCTCGGGAGCGGCGCGCGAGCCGGAATGGCGGTGACGTCAGCTACTAGCGTACAGAGGAAGACAGAAAGAGAGAGAGAGAGAGAGAGCGAGAGACTAGGCGGTGTATAAGTACGGTGTGTGTATATGTGTGTGTGTGTGTGGGATTAGCACGGCATTCCGCGCGCGTATATCGAGGATCCAGCGGGGAGCATCGTCGATATGTAGTACAGCTGGGTCAGCTGATGAGACTGATGGTGTGATTACGTGGCGAGGTGATGATGATAGTATATAGGAAGTGGGAGCAAAATAGAGTTGTAAATTTTTGGCTGACAGGGGAATAGGGCTGTCGTTGTTGGTGTTTGGCTGTAAATGACGTAATGGGGTGAAGAAAGTATGGAGATAAGTTTACAGCGTTATGTGTATTCTGAATACTTCAAAGTTATGCTACTGATATTAGGTGATTATTTTACGTAATATTTTAAAGAAAATATTTTTTCCAAAAATTTTGCTTTATTTGCTAACGATGATTCAAGTGGAAAGTAATCATGAAAGTGCTACTAAAATAATTCGGATATTATATGTGAGCGCAGAGATACTTTTTATTTGCATAAGTTAAAAAAATTTTTTTTTGCTCCGCACCGTAGAAACAGTTCTTTTTTTTATTGTTATCAAGCTTTTAAGTGAATTGAAACGAAGAAGTTTTGTTTGCGTAAAAAAATAAATGTAAAGTTATCCAATCTAAAAACTAATTACATAGACGTCTCCTAGGAAACTTTTTTTTTTAATTTACGTAATGCATAATAAATTATTCGAAAATTTTCCTTACGTGCTATTCTATATAAAACAAACAGCGTTATTAAGCAAACTTCAGTTAAAAAGATGATGCAAATATTTTAATATAAAAACATCGAAAGACCATTTCGTAAGCTGCTATCCTGCAAAAAGTAGGTAACATCAAAATTTAAATATTCGCAAGTTCATTCGACTTGTTTATTACGGGTTGCTGGCTAAACGTAATGCATTACAGTCACTTCAATGAACATAACATACCTTCCATTACACTTTTATCCAACATTTACACACGCACACACGTACGTCATAGATGTAGCATCCATAAAACTAAAATAAATATACTATAGGATCATAAAAAAACGACGTTCCATCGTAACTCATCCTATCAAGACAAAAAAAAATATATATACACCTCTGCGACCTTTTTATTGCTATTCCAGGGCGCACAATTTCGGCTCGAAGGCTAAACTTTTTTCGGGAAAACCAGTTCAAGAGCATTTACAAAGGCGGCCCTTCACCTATAGAAGCGAGAACTCTATGTACCTTTTTCAAGAGCGGTACTTAGAAAACGCGCCTAGCGGCTCATGAGAAATTCCGAAAAACGGTACAAGCTCTCTTCCGGCCGCGGTGCACTTGTAATTTCTGTAAAAAGGAGAAAGAAATATACGGTTTGTCGCACGCGGTAGTCATATCCGCGCAGCTTATTACACGGTGAAAGCACAAAAGCGAATATAATGATGTGTTATTTATTTCTAGGATCCCGATGCTTTGCGTCTGATATACACCGCGAATTGAAGTCTGGGTGAAATTCAAATGTGAAGAGCGATGATGAACACTGTATTTTTATCAAGATGTATATCATTCGTTGTAACAGGATTTTTACTAATCGTGAGAACGAATAAAATACTTTAAATTTTTCATTTTTTTTCTATTCGTATCACAAATTGCTCATAAATGATTTAAAAAAATTAAATAATTGTGTTCACAGTTGAATAAGATAATTTAAAAAAACCTGGATTAAACATAATTTAAAAGAAAAACAATTATTGATGTATATCATTGTGCCTATAAACTTTACACGCTTTATGTACGAGGACGTATGTTACTATTTGATTTTCTTTTGTTGAATCCAGAAAAATGTCAATCGTACAAGTCGAAATTTTGTATATGACTTTTCCATAGTAGAAGCAGAATACACGGCAAACACCAATCCAGCCGCACAGCAGGTGTCAAACAATGGAAAACTCATAGCGGCGGTATGTTTATCGGCTCTTTTTTCATTTTCGTGTCGGTACACAAAGCCATGGAATTCCGTCCAACGCGCGAACGACTCCCGCGTACACGCGACTCCTCACAACTATAATGAAGACCTCGAGTAACTATACAGACACACAGAGGATCAAGGCAGCAGTGACGCGTGTGCGTCTGTGCGTTGTGTGTTTTTTTTTGTTCGTCTTCTTTCCGTCGGATGTGCGGAGAGGTGATGTCAGGCGCTTTTTTTGTGTGTTCCGCGAGTAACGGCGGCGGCGACAGTGACGGCCTTGATCGTCATTGTGTTTGCGATGAGCCAAAGAGAGGGAAGGCCTTTAAATAAAGGCGTGTGTATATATATATATATGTATGTGTGTGTGTGTGACATGGATAGGGCCGGCAAAAGTCGTCGGTGTTTAATCTTTCGATCAGATGTGAGCTTTAGTGTTTGACTGACAATATTTGGTAATTATTGGAAATTGGAGCTGTTAGCATAGGATGATTAATGAGAGTTACAAGTATACTAATTAGAAGGTTTGAAATTGTGTAAAATGCTAATCCTTATGCAGATCTATGTAGGTATATTTTTCTGACGCTGATGGAGTGACGTCTCTTATCTAAATTAAGCACCGTAACGTGAAAGAAGAAAGTTTTTTTTAAGGGTATTTAACTTTGCTAATTATTTATTGTATATTTTTACATTTCCGCTTTTCAACACTTTCACTCCTTGGAGAATTAAACGTAAGCAACAGGAGCGTGACGGTATATTCTTACAATAACTTACATGGACTGTTAACCAGGCATGAAATAATTCTATTTTACTTTTTTTTATGTAATTTATTTAAAATAATAAACAAAAATATCTTTAAAAGGTATTTTTTAATTCATTCGATTTTAATTTTAGAAATCTAGTTGAAGGTTTGAGGCTATTTTTAAACATTCTGAAAGTTTTATACAGAACTGAAACTCTATTACTAGATGAAGTGCAACAGTAGCTGCATTATTAATATCGTTAAAAATATTGCAACGCAAAACATATTTTATTTTATAAACTGTAAACAAATCCTTTTTTTTTCATTGAAATTCTATTCTTATTAATTTTATTAACTTTTTAAGTAATAATTTTTACGATTTTTTTAGCAAGTTTAACTAATACTGTAATAAAGACATAAAAATTACTATTTAAAAAGTTAAAATCTACACGATAAACGTATCCCAGCACTTCTATATAGAGAATAGTAATTTTTTTTATAAAAAAAAATAAGCTTACAAAAAATTTTTCCACGTATATGGACACTCTAAAGTGAGAAAAAAATTGGCTTTATCGAAACAAAATCACTATGAATAGCATTGAACTCTGCGAAGTACTAATAATACACTAGGAATCTATATTGGTGCCTTCTTATTAACATGACATGTCAGAATAGAGAAACGATGCGTCTGCAAGAGAAAACCTCATCGTTAAAAGAGTGACTGTGCGGTAATAATCTGGAGTTCGTCATTAGCGTTTGAAGGTTGTATTTTGTAGGAAGGCTTCGTGTTAATAATTGGACAGACCGAGAGAGAGAGAGAGAGAGAGAGAGAGAGAGCGACGTGACAAGCAGTGAGTCTACCATTATAAAAGTAGAACGACAAGAAATATTTTTCATCAACGTTCTTTGCAAAAATCTGATCATTAACAGATCTTCCCAGTATTTTGATAAATTCGTTGGCGGCAGTGACAGTTAATTTAGTGTTCAATTATAAAAAGAAAAAGTATGAAGTTTTTTTTCGTTTTGCAAACCCGTCGCACATTATTAAATCAAATTTTTTAATGTACAATAAAACAAATATTAAACACAGATTCCTACTTCTCGTCAAGAACCCCCAGGCTTACATATATACATTCAAAACCAGCAAATCGGAAACTTCTCCAATTGACCAATCTCCGGATCGAGTGGCGATTAAATCTTCAATTTTAAACCTCACCGGTTGTCCTTTCCCTTTTGTCAACGCACAGGTTATACACACACACATATATATGTTCATAAACATACACACCAGTGTATTCCCGGTCACGTGCAATGACCGTGCAAGCGAGAACGTGTATATATGAAAGAAATCGATCCTCGCCTCTTCTCTCTCGTTCCTCGTTCGCAGGTTTTCTCGAACTCGCGCGCACGGCGGCGGCGTTTCGCTCCAATTACGCGCGCGGGAGTGAGTAGAGAGAGATACGCGAACCGTAAATAAAATCGTTAAAGGAGAAAAACCACGACGACGAGGGGCGTATAGAAATTGCCGATAACGAAAACGCAGCGGGAAGAAAATCCGTGAAAATCAATGCCGATGACGCGCCGCGTGTCATACATATTTAACGGGTCGGCAGAAAATAGCTACGCGAGGAGGGTAAGTTCTTGTGCTCTTACGCGCGAATATACGTGCTCACCTTTTCCTCTCGCAGCGCGTGGAATGGAGCTGTATGAAATGTTCGGATTTTATTTCTTGATTCAATGATTCTATCTTGTACACGATGTCTGTACGTAGACGAGAGACATCTGGTTAAATAACCGGTTAATTAAATGTTAATTTTTTTGAGAAAACCCATCTTGTTAACATATCTTATACACGAGTAAAAATTGATAAAAAATCGGTTAAACATTTCGAGCTATTATAATAATTACGTCACTGTTATATTCAACAGCTCGGATCTTTAACACAACATCGCAGACATACTAAAAAAGAGCTTCTCATTGCAATGCACAGTCGACTAGAATAAAATTATTTTTCACCAGCATGTATAACCTCGGCAATTTACCCCGCACAGTCAGCTGCGCTGTTTTTCCAAGAAAGAATGCGCGCAATATCTCGAGATAACGTCGATAATAGAATGTATTTACAGGGCGAGTACGCGTCTTTCTCCACAGTGTATATACAGTACAGAGAGCAAGACACATACACGCGCATTACTCCTTCATATCTCGTTTATATCTCGCGTATAAGATAACCCGCCGCGCGCAAAACGTGCCGCACTCTACTGAAAAAAACCGTTCTTCTCCAGATCGCCGAGCGGCGGCGGAGAAACAGAGAGAGAGTAGAAGCTTATCAAAGGAAACGGCGAGATTTCTTGTACACGATACAGACGTGCGTGGATCGTGCAAAGCTGCCGCCGACGCTGCGTTTCGTGTCTGCGTGTTGCAGGGAAAAAAACCTTTCGTCATTGACCTTACATCACATTCGCGGTTTAATTGAAATCAGGAGGAAAAAGAGAGGTGACGCGGTGGTCGCCGACTGCTTCTTATAGCGCGTGGATGCTATTAATGCAAGTTTAGCTGGCGGATATATCTACAACGTTTTTCGTTCAAAGTATACCGATAGACGTGTGTCTGAAGAGTCACAGGAATTTCTCGCTTTGTTCAGCAATGTATACGTCGGTTTAGAGCAGAGAAATAACCATTGTTTCTGCAAACACTGAATTCCATTAGAGAAATCAATGGTTTGCCAAAAATTAGAATTAAAGTTTGCCATAGTGATATACATGCGTATATACATTGATGTTTAGTTCGCACATAATGGGATTCTGTTGCAGACAACTGCGTGATCTTTAGTTATACAGTTATTGCAAAACTTTTGCATGTTGGTTTCACGTGGAATTTCAGTTGCCACAATATCGACTGTGTTTTTGACTTGAATCCAACTTAGCATGAATAGCTTAATACGTTAATTCTCATTTGCATTTTCAAATTAAATACATCGCAGAATTGAAAAAAGTTTAGAAAGTTTGGTATTTCTTACCCAAAAGGTCTTTTGCTTAGAGACAATTAAATGTTGGCATTGGAGTTACTTTGAAAGATAAAGCGTTTTAAACGAGTTTGAGCAAATCAAATCTT
The DNA here is from genome assembly GCA_035583055.1 of Torymus tubicola. Lineage (NCBI taxonomy): Eukaryota > Metazoa > Arthropoda > Insecta > Hymenoptera > Torymidae > Torymus > Torymus tubicola. The sequence continues at coordinate 25,743,526 of JAWWEQ010000055.1, forward strand.
TTCTACGAAGTCTAAAAATAGTGGTGACAATACTTAATAAGTAGCTTTAATCGGTTTTTTAATGAACTGTTATTGGGCTCGTATATATACTAAAGAACATTTTCCGTTTAGCTTTTCTTTTATGACATTCCACAGAGATATTTTTAGTTGGAAACAATAGTAATTTGCAACAACCGATTATGAGAGTATGCTATTTGAAAGTAATTTAATTAATATTGACAAAAACCATATTACAGATAAAAAAAAATATAATAAAATAAAATTATATTATGTCCCCATTGGAAAAACAAGCCTCATGTATACATATTTCTCACACAGAAGCAAATATATTCGCGCACTACTCCCCGCACCGAAGACAAAGAAGCTACCATCGTATATTATAGACCATACGACGAAGCGCCGAACAAAAATAAGTACATACGTACATAAACGCGCGCTTATATGCTATACACAGCAGCTATATAAAATCAATTTGCATGTAGAGCCGCACGCGCGCGTGGGCGGATGAGACGTTCGATGACACTCTTCCGTTCTACGCCGCAGCGGGAGTTACGTAACGCGCGCGCGCGCACTTATATATCTATACGTGAGTGCTATGTTGATAGCTATCCGCACGCGCCACGTTATAATACCGGAGGTATACATATACATGCTTCGTATATGTGTATATATATGTTGTGCGTTAAAAATCGCACACCTGCGAGCGATTCGCGCGCCCCACTTTTAACTCTGGAAAGATGACGAAGCGAGGCGTGCTCGTCTTATCTCTCTGGGTTAGGTGTGTATATTTACGTGTGATGCTCGTCAAGTTTTGATGGAGCTATTTCTTTTTAATTGACTCGAGTACGGGTGAAGCGGACGCGAGACACGAGGCGGATCTGTAGACGGCCATCTGCAAGACGTTAAGTTGTGGCGTTGAGGAGGTGCTGCGCTGTTTTTTGTACTAAAAGACGTTTTCAAAGTTATTCGCAATATCGATTTTGTTGGGCAAAACAGATATTTTTCTATAGTGTGATTTTAAATGAGGCTTTTTTCAGTGTATCAAAGTTTGTAATATTATCCGAGTTCTTTTAAATTGATAAAAATAATTTAGTACTGTTGACGGAAAGAAATGTTTTAAACAAGAGTGGTAAGAAAGTCTTTTGTCAGCAACTCTGCTGTATCAACGAAAAGTTTTAGTAGTTCACTGACCGTACACGAAAATCAATAACGAAATAAGGTTAATGGACGTGGACGTTTTAAAATGCGCATAAGCAAGATTAAATTCACGCTAAAAGCTGTCGATTAAAACTTGGTTATGAAATATATTTATAATTCAAACAATTCAATTAAAATAATGTTATTAATTATATGTATATATGAATATCACAGAAAACTTCAAAACCTTTTTTCAATGTTAAATCTTATTCTACTTATAATCCTTGAAAAATTCATTAGTTTTTCCGGAAACACTTACTTTACATCCTTCTAAATGATTGTTTCATTATGAAATGAGCTATTCTCAATTGTACCAAGAAATACTTGTACCTATTCACACATACCAATAAATGTAAAAAAAATTGCAAATACTTAATCTCAGAATAGTTACTAGTTTCAGAAGACAATATTACAGGTACGAAGTTACGTGAGTAATTAGAAACACATATACTTCACGAATATTTTTACGACAAAACCATTCTTTCAATATTTTATACTTATAATAGAAAAGCTTACAACGTAACGCAAGCAGACGAATGACTGTACATAAAATTTACGATCTACTCGTTCAATGAAACAATTCATGCGATTCCCAGCCTCTACGACCGGAATTAAACAAATAAATTGGACCATTATTCAATCAGATGATTAATTGACAAAATCGTTTTTTAACATTTCCCAGCATGCCTAATCGAATAAGAGTGAAGCTATTTACGAATTATCTGAATCCTTTAAGTAGTCAAAAATTTTAATTGAATTTCAAACTATTATAAATTCTTAGTACTTAGATCTTAGTAATTTAAAAGAAATAATTAAAGTCCACGTCGCTTCGAATATTATTTAACTTTCAACAAAGTGTTGACCATAGAGCAAAATTAAAATAACACAATTGGCTAATACAACATGAATTCAGAAAATAGATTGGTTAAAAGACAGTAGAACTATTGAATATTTAAACTGTAATTTAAACAAATACTTATAATCCTTAATAAAGCATTTACAACTGTTTTTTAGTATCTAAAATTCTTATCTTTTATCTTACTACTTGAAATTTATATAAACCTTTGTTTTGATAAAAATGTTAAAAAATGCAAGAAAATATTAATCATATCTATTATTCTCTTTAGTGATCTGCTTATACACGCGTGAAAAATCAGATACCACCTATAACCACACCACCAAACCTACAATTTTTTTCTTCGTTCACCCAACAAACTCATTCACCATCAAGACACAAACCCCCCTTCTCGTAAACCTCCCCCGGCGCCACACTCGCATCTCTATAGTCCAAAATCGATCGGCAGACAACCCAACCCAACGCCGGCTGACTTTTACGAAGTCAACGACGGTGCATCCGCATCAGACCAATGAACCTAATGGCCTCCCTCGCTCTTTCTCTCTCTCTCTCTCACGCGCGCGCGCGTGTGTATGCGACAGCAGGGCGGGGACCCCGATTGTATATTGTACGCGTATACAGAAGTACGCTGCACGTGCACACACACACAGAAGTGCGCAGGCGGCACAACAACAGCGATGCCCCGAAAATCAATACGAAATCGAAAGTTGGCGCGACGCCAGTATGCCGTCGTCAACTTCTCTCGCGGCCGAGATGTGCTACGTACGACGACTACGACGACTTATGTATATATATGTGTGTGCGACAAGCGCCTCCATACCGGCTTCTGACTCGCTTCTCTGGGGTCGTTGCTCATATTAAGTAGTGGGAAGTGCAATTAGATCGAGAATAGAAAGCGGTTCGGACGTAGAGTTGCTTCTGAATTGAAGTAACTATACGTGATTCGCTGGAAATATCGTACAGAATTTTGTTATTCAACCGCTACGGTTTATTATGAGTGGTATTATTTTGTTGTGTGGCTTTGGAACACAGAAAAAATCTTAGAGAAATTGCACTGTCTGATAATGTGAGTTTCTTCGAAACATTTAAAAATTGTCATAAAAATTACGTGATGAGATATGGTTGCTTTTCCAAGATTTTTAATATATCCCAGAATCACAACGAAGCACTGTGACTTTTACGAAGAAGTAACATTTTTTATTACTTAAAAGAAAATACTGAAAAAAAATATATTATTTTGATCACAACAAAGAATCGTAGTTTTCTCGACAGAACTCGACCGTATTGATACAAAAAATTTTTAGAAAAACTACACGAAAAAAAAATAGAGCTTTTGTAATTTATGATCCCATTAGGGTGTAATGACCGATTAATAAGAACGAGGAATGTCAGTTGTGTTTTTTGGCGCAAGCTTACAGCTGAATTCGTTATGCGCCGTATCTATTTAATTCGGGGCAATTAGTTGAATTGGTTTTAACGATATTGAGATTGAGTGGCTCTGACACGGAACAGCTGCTTAGGTATAGGAAGTGCTCAATATTATCTGCGCTTTGAACGTAAAAATAAGTGAGAGGATTTTTACTAGTTGGCTTTTTTTGCTTATTTACTTTTGGATAAGTACATGGAAATGTAATAGTTATTGACAATAATTATTATTCATTTTCAATTAATATTCTCAGTTATTATTGAAGTTTTTGTGCAAATAAATATTTAAACAATTTTTCAAAGATTTTTATACTTTCTATAATTTTAATCGTGATTTAATGATTTTATTATACACGAAACCTCATTTTTTAAATGAAAGTACAAACGATATGATAATGAATCATTGAATTTTATACACTACAGACATAGAAATATACTTAATATTTAATAAATTGTTTCATATTGCCACACATATTATCATTACACTGATGATTATTCTAAACCTGCATTTGCTCTTTTCTCCATACAAGCAGCAATATTTACGGATGAATAAACCTTGTACTGATTTCCAAGAAAGGTGTTTCTACTTACGCATATTATATGAATTTGATAATGGACCAATGGTTGAAAGTTAACTTACCTGAAACAAAAAGAAAACGAATCCGTTAATTTCTCATAATCATATACCAATTAATGACGTAGTAATTACGCCGCATACAACACCGCCATTTTCTAAATCCACGCCAGTAATTTTTTCATTCATCTTATTGAATCAGAGCAAAAAATGAATACTCAATAAAGAGTATTTTATTGAGCCCCTCCGCGAAGCTTTCATTCTCAGCGCCGTATTTTCTCATCTTTTCTCCCACTGCCTAGTGCAGGTCGGGTCAAAAACCCGATAGGCGCCTCGTAACTCCCATTCCATTTTCCTTCCTCCTCTCTCTCTCTCTCTCTCTCTCTCTCTTTCCTCTCTTGCCACGGCGCCGCCACTGCTTGTTTCTCCTCTCTGACTCTCGCGCCAAATATATATATATATATATACACACATCGCGCCTCTATTTACCGTCTCCTGGCCAATATTTCCGAAGCTCCGACTCTTCGCAAACGAGATAAAATGGCGCGGCGAGTATATAGTGTTGTTTGGACGAGATCGTCGCAAGAGTCTTTGAACGACGGTGTATATGAATTCGAGTGGGGGACGGCTGCGGTAAACGCAATAAGAGGAGACAGATTTTTGCGCACTATACGCAGCGACGCACTGCTGATGATTCTCGGAGGGATATTTTAGAGCGCCAAGACTCGCACGGATCACAGTTGACTTTTGATGTAATCAAAGGGATTCCGTGTTGTGTCTATTTGAACAATATTTTTGGAGGATTAATGGTTAGATACGTGTTTGTGGTTGCTGATCAGGATGGTACATTATAGAATGGGAAAATTCATTTGTTTTGTTGGGTTTATTAATTTTTTTTTATTTTAATAATTACATTGCGTGGTTGAATACACTAATAGGAAATTAATATGACCATTTATAATAATTAAAATGCAAGTAATTTTCGATGCTTTATCATTAGAGCTTAACAAGATTATAGTTACTTTCTCAAGCAAACACACAAAAACTTTTGTATGACTTTATTTTGAATGCTGAATCCCATTACGTGAGTTCGCATAGCAGTTTCGCTGCACCGGTATAAATTACAACCTTTGTAAATGCACATTAACGCTCACAAATTAAACGCCGTCTCTCATTATATTTTATATAATTTATATGCAACTTAAGGGATCATTAAGAAAATTAAACTTTTGAGGTCACTGAGACATTACGGCATCCTCTCAATGAGTCGACCGTCTTGCATTCTAATGAAAAGGGTTTTATGAATGGAGAGACCACGATCGCTCCCGCAATGTGAATCATCGACACAACCGTATTATGAAACCGCTGGCGATTACCATTTTCGTCTGCAGCGAGACAATCAATGAAATTTTTCGTGTTGCAACATTCCGGAACCATTGATCGAATACTTTGTGCTTGTTGCGTGGTTTTCTTAATGATCATTTAATGGTATCTTATAATAAAATTAATTACGTTGAGCATGATTTATCTTTACGTTTGTTGACATCAGTTTGTGTTACACATGATCTATAAAGATGTATAAAGTAGAAATTTTCTAAAATATTTGTAAACAATCATTGATCATTTTCAAAATTTCAATATCTAAAGTTTACTAATATTTAAGGTTTTTAAGATTTTTATCGTCATTTACCTTTTCTTTGTAGTATTGTACATTAGAGTAGTATTATACATTAGAATAAAAATGATTCAACATCAAATTCTTTCATGAAAATACTAATTTATTTTTAGATTAAGAAATCTAAATTCGGGAAATGTAAAGCTAAGACTTTTAATCATATTTTCACGAACTGATAACTTCTTCGGAAATATTGAGAAGATTATCACGTTCTCTATTACACGAACGGATGAACTTTTTCTCTTTTTTTCTTATTCATCATGCATGACTAATTTCATATCTTATCCGTACAATTTTGATTGAGATATATTCATTAAATTCTTATATTGATGCATTTACTACAAGAAGAAATATTAAAGATTTTTAATCAACAAGACAATTTGAAATTTCTTTAGAAAATAGAAAATAGATCATTATATTTCCAAATAATTTCTTTCCGATTTTTAACATAACCTACCTTATAAATACAACGAACCCTGATATTTTCGTATAAATAAAATTGCACACAATAGTTGTGAAAGTAAAGTACGATTTTTGCGTAATAAAATACGTAACAAAACAATTTCATACGGTTTACGAGGCTAATGTTTGGGTTGGCTCGTTCAAGACTTACGACCTAAACATTCCATTCGCCGAACCTTTACGGGTCAATGACCCGCCCTAAACATTCGCAAAGACAATACCCTCCGTCGTAATTGCACCCCTTATACACCGAATGGTATACAGTCTCTCTCACGGTATTACGAAACCTTCTTCGACCAATCTCTTTCTCTCTTTCTCTCTCTCTCTTTGGCCCTCTCTCTCCCTCTCCCCTCCTCACTCACTCGGGTGCGCGCGTCATCTCTCGATGTGCACTCGCACAGCAATTAAACAAGTGCTTCTCGCCGCTCGTTCATCACTCCGCGCGCGATCCATCTTTACTCTACTCTCTGACTCTCTCTCTCTCTCTTTCTCTAGCTGCAGTGCGGTGCATTGCCCGGGCCAATAGCCTCTCTTGCGCGTACGCCGCAAAGCATGACCAGAGAAATGCGGGTCACGCTCAAATAGTCAGCCGCCGCCGTCGCGCTTCTTGCCGCACGAGGCTTCCATTTTTTACTACTCTACTCTCCGACGGTACGAGAGAGAGAAAGCAAGAGAGAGGAAAGAGCGCTGGAAAAAGGAAGATGAGGAGAGAAAGAGAGAGAGAGAGAGAGAGGGGCAGGATGAGCGTCGAGTATATAGTCGTGGTTTTATTTTAGAGCATTCCTGGCTGGCGCGCAAGCGCGGCGCAGAGTTGGGTGGTGACTGCTGTGCCGCTTCTGCTGCCATCCTGCCTGCCTGCTGGTAGTGGTGGTGGTGCGTTTCTTGGGTTGACAAATTTTTCCGAGATTTTTGCGCGGAAAAACGAAATGCGATAAGAGCAATTTCCATATTTAGTCACAAGAAAAATTGAAAAAAAAATACCATTTTCTCGCTTTATATAGCCTACATTTTGCTCAGCTATTTTTAGACCGATATGTTCTTTATTTTTAGACTGGCACGTGCAAACTTTCGTCCGATAATTTCATTAGGATGTGTGTACGTCACAGTCTATATGTGGTCACTATGAGATTATAAAAAATGACATCAGAGTAAAATAGAGTTAGATTTGTCCTTTTTTTGTATTACCTGGATCGATCCCATATAAAAAAAAGATGAACTTGAGATTGTCAGCTCTAATATGCGTGATTGGACGGTTTGAAATAGACATCTAAAGTTTGATTGACCCACGATAGAATACGCGAAGCGCGCATTGACGCTTCTAGTAAGGGAAAACCAACAAATAGTAAATTCAAAAGCATCATGATTCGTCCTGTTTATCTAATGCATAATGAAGAGTTAGCTGATGAATCTGTAGTATGTTTGTGAATCATGTCAAAACAAAGCTACACCACGACAATGATTCATTATGCACCGGCAAATGATTATTTCAATTTTCAAAACATCTTTATGGGGGCCATAATTTTCCGAGATAAACAACATTTCCGATAAATAGAAAACACTTTTGCTTTGATCTCTCGTAATCCATACGCCATTTGGATCTATATTTAGGTCACTTTGTGAATCCCGACTATAATATTTTCCGCTCTCATTATAGTAATAGCAATCTCAAACTTTATAGTGCGAAAACTATTTGGATGTTCGTTTTTAAATTAACCACAACTGAAGAAATAAATTTTAATATCTGTATAAAAATCATTTTTCACAAAAATTTTTAATAAAATTTCACAAGGCTTTTAGTGTGAGAATTTCCTTAATATTTCTTTGATATCATTACATCAATTCATTGTTAACAGAAAGAGGACCGACCCACTTCCAAGTACATACGCGCACAATGCCTAATCACGCTACTAATAAACTCTCCTGCCGTGCGAACTCCCGGAAATCAAGGCAGCAGCGGTGGCGCATCGGAAGACGTACATAAAGACAGATTTCCTGCATTATAATACGGCCGCCTTGGCGCCAACGGCGCGTAAAACGACGACTCCGAACGAAGAGACCCCGCGGCCTCTTTCCCTTCAGAATGCACTCGCGCTCTCACATCAAAATATTCGTGCACGCGCGCCCGCAGTACACTACGCTTTTAGAAAAGATAATTCTGTACAGCCGCGGGGAGAGGAGTGAAGACGCGCGCGCCCGCGACTTTTTTTCCGCGGTGAGCTGTAGTATATAGAGAAAGGAAGAGATGGAGAGAGGAGGAAGGAGAGAATGAATGGAAATGGAAGTGAAAGAGGAAGGACGGACGTTTATGGGGATTCAGGTTTTTTTTTTGCCGTTTACAGAGCGGCGAGTGAAAAGCGATTCCGGAGATGGAAGGATATTTTTAGAAATAGTGTGGGATGCATCGATCACGAGCCTTTTTTGCTTAATCGGAGTGTCTGGCTGTTGTTCCACGTTTATTTTTTGTTTTAAGTGTAATAAGGGTTTTGAAGATGTAGTAGATGATACAAGGAATAGAGAGGAGTAAAAATTTATTTATACATTTTAAGATGTTATAAAGTAACATTTTTTTCTTATACATAACAAAAGATGAAATTAGATGAAAAATTTATTTTCTAAGCTAGAAGTATAATAAAAAAGTTAAGAATTAAAGGAAGAGGTTTTGCAACTGTACAACTGAGGTGAATTAATTAGATGGTCTATATATATCTGCATACCCATGTATGTGTAGAGGATATTTTTACTCCTAGTCATATTGATTAATTGGTGTAACAGGTTTGAAGATAAGACAAGTATAATTAATTATAGTGGTTGATATTGGCATCTAAAGGGGAAGGTTTATTTATTATTCGAATGAATATGTATTCCTATCACGAGTTCCTGAACATGTTAATTACTCCTAAAAAGATGTTAGAAATGCATCTTTAATTTTAAATGTTATAATTCTTTAAAAGAATAAAAAATATTATACATAATTTATAAAACATTTAAACATTTAACAAAAATTTATATATGGAAATGGAAACTCTTAACAGTCATGGCTAAATCTTTTCAAATCTCCAAGTTCAATATTGAAATTTCTTATCTTCAAGCTGATATGATAAGTCAATATGTAGTTAAACAGAATCTATTTAAGTTTTTCCATAATACGTACTGTAAAAGTGTAGCTTTAATATTATCTATACGTAGATACCAAGATTTTGTTTAATTTTAATATTAATTAGAGATATATCTACACGCCTTTATAATCTTATTATTCAAAAGCTCCATGATTTTGCATTATGCATTATATTTGCAATGAAAAGAAATGAGTTCAGCTATTATTAGGAAGAAAAAGTGAGTATCCTAATGAGCAAATAATTAGTGTTGAAACAGAAAGTACAAGCAGGGAAGACAATGAATAAGGGTGAACAAGAAAGAAAGTTTAATGCAGAAAAAGGTACATTTTCTAATTTACAAATTGCAAGAGAGAAAGCACTCAAAACTATTTTAAAAAATTTTAAAAATGATTTGAATGATGAAGAAGATAGGTCAATTGTGCGTATTCAAAATATTCTGTTTATGTTTATGTTTATACATTTGATAAATATTTACTATTTCCATTAAATTATTGAGCAGAAATCAGCTCTGAACTTCAGCACATCAGCGAGTCGTTTAAAAAAACTCGTATACCCTCCCAGGTCCAACCCACTCCTCCTCCTCCTCCTCCCCCACATTCATCCACTCCATATAAAACTTCTCAAGCTCTCCTCGTCGAGCAAATAATCGTCGTCAAGGTAAATAAAGCAGTATTCCCCCTCTTTTGCATTTGACGATAGGCAGCAGCGCGCAAAGAATCCCGTCCATCCCGCTCTCGGGAATCTGCACCGACGGCGGCGTCTTCCTCGTCGGCCTAATTATAGCGCCGGGGCGCGCGAGTGGCGGAGCGCCGTCGTGAAAACATCGGCTCTTACCGGCGTTTCTTACATACCGTCGCAATCCAACCGCGATGCGGATGAAGAGTTCGTACAAAAAGGGCGTAGTTCAAGGTAATAGAGTATAAGACGTCCGCGCTCGAAGGATTTCCGCGAAACCGCCGCTGCCGGCAGCAGTGGACTGCTCTGTTCGCGCGAGCCAGTCGCTCCCCGTTGCCTTGTCGTTCTGTTGAGATGTAGAGACGAGGGGCACCGCGTATTGGTAGCGGCTAGCTGCTAGGTCGACGACTTACCCATTGTTCACGGTTCCGTGCAGACAGGTGGAGTTCGATGTATTGGTCTTGCAAGATGCGGCGAGATGGACCGATCCACAGTGCACGGGCCCAGTCCAAGCGCTAGTTCGCTGCTCTCGTTCCTCTCCTCGCGCCGGCTGTATTAGGCAGTACACGACTGGAGTACTATCACGCGCACTCGGCCCTTACGCCACCTCGCATATTACTCAGATATATATACGTATATCTCCGGTCGTTCTTGGGACTGGCCCTCGCAGCACACACCACCGCCGGCCGATATATATTATCGAACTCCTCGGGCGCGCGCAGCACTCACGGGTGCGGAAAGCGCTGCTACTGCTGCTGGTGCTGCTCGTCGCCGCGCACGCACACGCATATATACACACGCACTCTCACGGCTCTTCTCTCTCGGGCCGACTGAGCTGAGCCAGTGGTGCATGCAGGGAAAGAGAGAGAGAAGGAGAGAGAAGGTTCTCTCCCGCGGGATGGGATAGAGAGCGGGATGCCAGGCGCCGCACCGTGGTAGATGTATTTTGAGTTTTTTCCACACATACATGAATACACGGGGACATAGCTGCGCGGGTGTAGGACGCCCTCGCACGCGTGTGCGCGCGCGCGCGGGATGGGTTGATAGTGCTACACCCGTAGAGTGTGCAGGGAGAAGTGTAGGATTGTTCCGAGTGAGAGAAGGTGGGGAACGAACTTTGTGATTGCGCGGGGGACGATGCGGTATTATGACGGTAAGGCGCGAAATGATTGAGAAATGATTTTTTGGTAAAGGGGCAAAACGATTTATGTAAGTTTTAATTATTTTACATCATACTTATTTTGTATACCTATATGCAAATATTATATCAAATTTTCTTACTACTTAATACATTAATTAAAATACTTATGTTAAGTATGTTTCTTATCAAGTTGAAACTAATAAACATGATAGTAAAAATTTGTACTAACATTTTTTACTCCAATTAAATAACGAAAACGAAAACTTTCTTTAAATTTCATATTTGTGTTAATGTTTATAAATATATTTTTCCATCATTATATATAGTGCATTCTCTAAAAATTGGCCGATTACCAAAAAAAGAAAAAAAAAATTTAATGACGAAAACTAAAAATGATTAATATTTTTGTTCTAATTATAACTTACATTTAACTGAAATAATACTTTTAATATAATATTTGAGCTTAAGTACATTTTTAAATGAGTACTTTAAATTAACAAAGGTTACGTTAAAATTAACAGAGTTTACAGGTTTTTTTGGAGTGGAAAATATATAATTATCAATACTTACAAAATGGTGTAAAAATAGATAGGTATAAGTAAATATACTTTTTTATTGAAGTAAAAAAAAAACATTATTAAGTAAAAATAAAATCTTATATTAATAAAATTTAAGAGTGACATATAAAAATATTTTTGTAACTTTGCTCGCGGAAACTAATGGAGTTACATTTATTAAATTAATTATATTATCATTACCTTTATTATATAGAAGTATAAGTAACTGAAAAAAAATTTTTTAGTCCTCTTACATATCATTGTATTGAAAAATTTTAGTAAAGAACGTAATCGGCCGATTTTTGGAGAATCCAGCATATACATTTTTATAACTTATATTCTGAAAATTCTGTGACTGATTACCGATAGATATATGTACGCAAAGATGTTACGTGACTGTCATAATTAGTCAAAAGAAATTTAAACAGTTTTAAAAGCTTTTTGTAAATTTTAATAGCACAAAGGTTTGTATATAGCAAGTTATAAATTTATTAATTTATTTACATGTTATTAATAAATTTACTCCAAGTTTGTAAAACACAAACTTTTAAATATTACTATGCTAAACACAAAAGAAATGCATTGCTATCAGCATCATCAGAAATTAAAAATTTGTTGATTATTTTTTTCATTAATATAAAGAAAGTAAAATATAAAAATATTGTAAATTCTTTATTACAGCTAAATTTTTACAGTAAATAAAAATACAATTAACAATTTTAATTTAATATAACTTGTTTTATCTTATTCTCATCTTTTAAATAAGAATTATTCCTCAGTGTTGTTCTTCGTAATACATTTGAAAATATTTTATATTTTCATTTATCAATAAATGACAACATAATTTTTTGAAAAAAAATTTCCAAATTGATATAAATAAAATAATGTTTTCATGCGTAATGAAGCTGACATAAGAAGAATATTGAAAACATTGTTATATTCTTGTTCATATCCAAGTCCAATTAACGATTAAAACAACATTATGTAAATGGACACTGCTGTCGTGGTGACAATCAAACGACACAGTAGTGTATTTGAAATGTGACAACTTCTACTTCAACTCAACAATTTTTTTAATAAAAATACGAAACATATATTAACCGTTTGAATCTCCCTCATTTTTACTTATTAAATTTTAGCAATATAGGTAATAAAAATCTGGAATAAAATAATTTTAATTGTAATAAAATCAATCAATAAGAAGTCAATCAATTTATAATGTCGCTTCGAATTTACCGTTATTTAACAATTCCATTTTCGAAAATAATTTTTATACAATAATTTTATTTACATTTAATGTGTAATAAATTCCGTACATTCAACTTTCAGGTAGTTTGTCGTAAACCGTGGGTAAACAAAGTCATTACACACAATTGCGTGCGTTCTTAAATACTATATAATTAGCAAAGATATTTATGGTGACATTGCGATAATGATCAAAATGAACGAAATAATTCTAAAGTTTTGTAAAGAGATTCTCAGAAATACCGAAATATAGCTAAAATTTTTATGAAACAATAATAAAAAGTAAAGTGGGTGATTACCTATCAGATAACTTCAATCTCATCGAATTATCAAACCTATATAAATATACATGAATTTCGGTAGAATTCTCCTTTCCATTGCATGAAGTGAAGAGTTATTATTGCGTAGGACTGCAGTATTTGTAAATTACTTGATCCGTTATTCGGTATATCAAGTCATGTATTGAATTAGCAAACATCGTTATTGAATTAGGTCATAATTTATTCATTGTTTGTTCTATTTACGTGATTTCTGGTTATAGTGAATGGGGCAATCCTAGTCAGTTCGGTAAAATGAACAGACAACCCAAAAACCCAATAAACAATATAATCATTTATTTTGGTTGTTTTTTGTTTTTATAAAACAGTGACGAAAATGTAAATTTTTAATCATGATAAAAGTTTGGAAATAGGTAAAATATTACAGATTAACATTATTAAATCTAATTATGTTAAATAATTATTTATGTAATCATATAAATCTAAAACAAATAAAATAACTTATATATAAACGTAATGATATTATTAACAAAAGCTTTTCTACGTGTGTTGTTATTCAAACTATTTATTTTACGAACTGTACAAATTGAAAGTGCCAATGGTTTTATAAATCTTAAAGAGGAAGATGCGATATCAAAAGCTATGGTAAGTTTAAACCACAATAAGTTATTATAATTATTGCTAAATGTTATTGATAATAATATCAAAATGTAATTTTATTTAAGATATATCTTATACACAGCTGTTTCAACAAAAATGACAGCCTAGTCATATCCGGTGACTGGGATAATGACGATATTTTTAAATTGAACAAAATCTTAATTCCTGTGTATTCTGTTGGACTGCGCGAAGATATTCATTTTATAAGGCATCAACGTCTCAAAAATGTATTTAAAATGACGACTACTGTTATAAGGAAAAAAAAATATTCTGCACTTAATTTCATTATCATGGTATCATCCATTAATACAATGCAGATAGCGTTAGAAATGTTAAAAAAGTCAGTTTTGTGGAATCATGAAGGATATTTTGTAATAATCTGTAAAGATGGTATTAAAAGATGTGAAAATGCTGAGTCTCTTCTACATTTAATGTGGTCTTTTCATATCTTATCAACGACACTTTTATGTTATGATGATGATGATATTATTCAACTGTACACATTTAATCCTTATGCTCTATTAGCTCCGAAATCTTGGCAAGTTATTGAAAGCAAAGACAAAAACCGAGATTCCTGGACATTGTACCGACAACAATATGATGAATCAGTCGTAAAATCATGTAAGTATCTCATAAATAATATCATCTCAACGGAAAACTTAAATATCATAAGTTACCATTTAATTTTAGCAAACTTGGATTCACTTTTCTGCAATGACTTAAAATATGATAAAACACGAAACTTGTACGGTTATACAATTAAAATGGGAGTTCATATAAATCCGAGATTACTCCCCTATAATAACCGAGAAATTGGTCTCAGAAGATTTGGTGGTGTAAACGGCGATATTAGCTACGTCATCTGGACATGTCTCAATGCTAGTGCGACAGTGCAATTTTATTCGAAAGCTGGATATGTCGATGTGAACAATTCTTTGCGTAGTTTTCTGAAAGATCTTATAAGAGGAAAAATCGAATTTGCGATGAACATGAATTTGTTACGCGATTTCTGGAAATTACAGAGCTATCCTCACGAAAGTGTTGGCTATTGCATGGTGACCCGAAAGGATAGTCTTCCACGAACCGAAAGCTTCGAATTCATATTTAGTCTTAATTCAATACTTTTCCTTATTGGAATTAGTAGTAGCCTGGTATTGGTTCTCAAGTATCTTACCAAACGATCCGCATGCTATGCACTTTTAGAATTATTACGAATGGTAGTTAGCATGCCAACCGTCTCAATACTTCCGATTTCTGCTAGAAAACTTTATTTTGTGTATTTTACATTATCGATGATGTGGTTCAGTACATATTTTCAATGTCGACTAACATCGTACGATGTTGTACCGAATAGCAATCCTACGATTGATACAGACACAGATCTGGTTAATTCGAAATTGATGATCTACGGCACTCTAGAGTACAATGAATTCATACCCGATCTCGACGTTTCAGATCGATTTCAATCCGGTAGTCAGGGGGAATGCGTTACCCGTCTATTGGCCGGCGAACATTTGATCTGCATTTCTAGTTGCTATGAAGCAAGATTCACTGCTTATGAAGGCAAACAGCTTCACATATCCCAGGAATTCCGAAGATTTTATATGACCTTTTCAACGGCTGAAGATTGGCCTCTGTACACGAGGTTCAACGTGATATTGAGTAGGTTAAGTGAGACAGGATTGATTGCGCTATTCCGACGTAGACAGATGTATAACTTTATCCATAATCTAGAAACGGGAGGTATGGATCAGCAAGGACTTTTTAGGAGAAACATGAAGATGAGTTGGTATATATGGTTCATTGGATTATCATTAGCATCTTTAATATTTATTATTGAAAATTGCATTTATAATATAAAACCTGTTTTATGTATTAAATAAAAAAAATGTCGCAATGAGTCAAAATTCTAATACATTTTTAATATATATTTACGCCGAATTATCAAATCCGTCTAAATAAATTCAGATATTTATTTTGCAATAACAGAATACTCTAAAATAAAACGTTTACCAAGTAATTCATTTCCTAAGAATTATTAAAATTTATACAACGACAAATTATCACAAGTAAAACAATATTATTAATGTTATTAGTTGTATTGACTTATATTACTAATTTTATATTCAGTATTTAGTAATTCGATTTATCAATCGCTACAATACATCGTAATGTAAGTAAGTGATGGATTTTCTCTTATCTTAAATACAGTGTGTCATATAAAGAAGATGCGTAAAGAAGATATGGTATAAGTAAGATCAATAGGTGGAAGCACAAAAAAATCAATATAACGTAGACCGTAAACGCTTCACCTGTCCTTACATGCTGTAACAATGTATTTATACTTTACCATACATACTTCTTATGCATTAGATTGAATTGTATAAAATAGTTCTATTGAAGAATATCATATGCAAAAGAAGGAAGACTGATCGTTTTTATTTTTAAAACAATAAGAACTATATCTAGAGTTTTAAACAAAGTTACTTTATGTAAATATTTTAATAAAAATAGTTTAGTTCAATTTATTTTAATTATAAAGAACATCCTTTTCTATTTCTTCAATTTTTTCTTTATTCATTGTGATTTTCAAATACTTTTTAAAATCAAAATTACCTTAATAATTATTATTAATGATGCATGCACTTGACACTTTTTGTTTAATATCATATTTCAAAATAGTTTTTCATGAAAATATTAAAAATATTTACATAGTTTTTTATGTTGAAAAAA
>JAWWEQ010000055.1:25760219-25782697 GCA_035583055.1 Torymus tubicola
TATACATATATAGCGTACACATGCCCGGGTTACACGCACATCATATACGTGCTCGTTGACTTGCTCCTCCCCTCATGGATGCTGCTCGTTCAGGCGCATCGATCTCTCTCTCTCTCCCCCCGGCAGGATTTCACGACAATGGCACCCCGACAGTGCCAGCTAATTCGCAACAATGGCCTCTTTTCGTGCATTAATGGTCGCATGACGATGCGAGCGCGTTATATGTATACGCCGCAGATGTCCGAATTGCTTTTCAAGGGGTTGCATGTATATAGTAGAGGAGATATGGCTGCAACGGTTGATATATATATAAGTGAACGATGGAGTTGCGTAATGGAGTGAACGATGGATCGGAAATGTGTGCATTATGGATGATGATTTTAATGGGGGATAGTTCAGGGTGACAAGCGTGGATTCGATATTGGAGGGTGTTATTTTTTTAAGTTTGTATAAGTGTAAAAGATGAATTGATGAAGTGGGTGACGCAGTATGGCGCTAAAACATCGTTCTGTAAATGAAATGGTAATTTTGGGGTAGATGGTTTTTTGAGTATGCTACATGCGTTTTATTGGTGCCTAGTAATAGAAGATAATATTTTCATGACGAAATTTTGATAACTCTGTGTTCAAACCTTATTTTTGTATGTAGCACTCTAATAACAAAGTTGAAAATTAAAATTATGTTCGTGTTAAGTCAGTCAAAAATTAAAACCATGACAAAAATTTTCATATCACCATAATCCCTCCCTTATTAATTACTGCAGCTATCTACCAACCCTCTCAAAAGCCTTATAATACGTGTATATTCTCATTATATCATCATTCGCAAAATGCGCAACTTGAGCGCTCGCTTCGTCTACATATATATACTACCGCTCTATATATAGACATACATCGTACATCACTGGAGGCTCTTTATCGAGGTGCGGATTCCCCGTTAAACGCTTCCTTATCTACCGATTTATTGTCGAAGCGAGTGTATATATGGGCACACGACGCTTATATTCGCTGCCTCGTCACGGAACTCTCGAGACCTCGCCCTGCACGAGTAATATAATGTAAACGCTATAGGCGCAAACGTGCGGGGGTGATCTTATCGGGCGGCCTATTAACGGACACTGCGACGTTATTATTTCCGCGCTCTGTATATGTGTGTGTGTAGATATAAAAGCTTCCTCTTTTTGGTCTAGGGGTTGTTTAATAGGGAGATTATGGCTGTGATGACAAATTGATTATTTATGGGTCGGGGTGTGGTAATGATAGGTTTAACATTGCTGTGACAGGAAAATTTTAACAACGAAAATAACGCTGTTATTATTAGAAAAGAAACATTTTCCGTGTTTTCATAGGAATTGAAGAGGAACGAATGGCATTTAATATAACATGTGATTTTTTAGTAATTGTATTTAGAATATATTAAGTATAGTTGTAATCAATTATTATATAATAAAATATTAAACAGCATGTAATTGGTTTCAGCTGAAATCAAACAAACCCCTTGAAAGTCATACATCTCCTTTTATCAAAATTATTTGGCTTTTTTTTGTATTTCGATTGCATGTGAAATTGATTATTGCTGTTGTCACGAATTTTCTAGAGTTTTACATGCACATTACTCAGTTCGAAGAATATATATAATGTCAATTTCATAGATGTTTGATGGGGCGGGTATTCTATACATTGATAAAGCTATCTATAATTATTTAAATTTAATCTCAACCTATACGTACAGTGTCTACTAGACAATACATAACTTATATACTCCAAAATCATACTGAACCAATTAATGTAAATTATTTCATCCTGTATAACTCAATCACCTCAAAATCTCCCCACTATACAAACCTCGCAAATGATATAATTATATCCGCACAATAATCAGTATATATACCCATAATATAATTACAAGCATTGTCTCGCCTCTCATGAACCCCTCCATACTGTTTCTGCCTTTCTACCCACATTAGGCTCTTGCGAACACAGTCAAACAAGTCACTTCGCATAGCCGATAACGTCTCACTGCATATATACACGCTGTTCCCTCGGCTAAGACCTCGCCTTGCATTTTCATTCGCGCACGCGTAACGCCGGCTGCGCGCTCGCGCATAATCGCTTCCCGTATACACTTATATATATACAGGTATGTATATATATATATATCTGTATACATAAAGGTAAGGACTCGCGCGCGCTCAGCCCATAAAGTAATTGCCGCTGTTTATCGCTTTGGGCTACTGAATTTTTTATGCTGATATTCTCCTCTACAGCGCGCGTCGTTCCGCCGTGGTAATCCCCGTATACTATGGTTAATTGAAAACGTCATCGCTTGCCTACCGCGCTGGTATTTATTTACGTGTAATAAGTCGCGCGAGTACAGTATATATATACTTGCCGAGGAAAGAGAGATAAGGGTCGCCAATTTCCGTAGTTTGCTTTTAATTTAACTCCGCGAATATTACACAACTTGGGTGCCGGTCTTTTTTTTTTAATTGCTTGATTTATATGTCCGATGATGAGCACGAATATATTGCGTATATAGGTATACTGTAATTTGATTTATGTTATATGGCCGTACGGGTCGATCTGGGTTTACGCTTTGGATTGGAGAATTTTGAGTAACGAGTTTGTTAGCTTGAAGATAACATTGATGTTGGGATTTGGAACGAGGAATGAAGTTTGTGATTTAGCTCTTCAAAATAGCTGTTAAAAAAAAATCTTTCACTATTTTATTCATACTGGTGCTTAATACCTCACTACTACGCATATAAAAGGTTCAATTAGTTCCCCATCGTTACGAGAATTATATACAAAGTATAATATACACATAGACGTGTGTTATTTACGGCACAATTTTCCAAGGTTCGATTCTTATATATATTATACGCGTATATAAATTTATGAAATAATGAACATCGTAAATTTTTTTAATGAGCTTGTAAAAAACATTGTGAAAAACATTCGCACTCTATACGACCACTGCTTATACGGTTATCTAACTTCAAATCAACGCATGTACAGAAATCGATACCCCGCGCGCATATATATACAAGTACAGCTATCATCGTGCGCATTTACACGACTACTTACGCTTGCTTAACAGCTATTGTATAAATAATATATGTATGTGTCTGTATAACGTTTGTGTGGATGAATCCGTGGAGAAAATAGGAAACGGGACATTAATTATCCACGATAAATAACGCGGCACGTCATATCGCTTGTATTTTGCAATAACTAATACACGCATCCCGCGTGATTTACATCTCGCGTTGTTAAAGCGCGCGGAGCTGGCGAAGAACGACTTTAATATACGCGCTAACAAGGACCTCATGTATAACGTCTATAACCTACTTGCATGCGTGCGTAATATTTCTATGTGAGTATAGTGAATATTGGTCAAAAGGAGGTGGCAGATGCGTTGTTGGTGTTGATTTCAGTCTAAAATCATAGTTGTTTATGTAATAAAGGGGATGAATGTGTTACTTACGCTAATTGGCAATGACAAAGTTGAGCGGGATCAAAATAGAAGTGGAAGGAAAAATGCGTTAAGTAATTAATTGTCTTTTAGTAAAGTACGTTATCGGGATACCGAATACACATTATTGCTTTTTACAAAAAAATGGGTAAATACTGAGGATAAATTTTTAATTTCTTGTTACTTTATTATGGTAAGCTAACTGCTTCTTACTAATTCTCACATTAATATTTAAATATATTTAAAATAATAAACATATTAGTGTCCAATAAAATTAGTACAATGAGATCTTATAGATCTAATGAATAATATATAATTATCATGAATACTCTATGCAGTGCACGGTACAAAAGTACCGCCAGATTTTTCAACAAAATCGCTCTATAAAAGAAATGAAAAATCGTCAACGATCAAACAGTCAAGCAGTTTTCGCATGATCACCGCACGTGAACAAGTCTATAATACCAACCGCACAAAAACTAGCATCACGTGAATACCCAATAGGGTTTGAGTAGTTCCCTGCCATTCCCCTAACTAGACCCATCGCTCATCCAGCTCACGCACAATAGGTCGAAACTGCGCGGCCAATAAACCCCGTGCGTACTTACCATTCTTACGCTCACCCCGTAGAGTAATTCGACTCTCGATGCATGCATCATCTCTTTCTTTTTCTTTCCTCATATCACACCGCGTACGCGTATACTATATTATACATCATTTTCTACACGCGGTACTACATTTATTCACTTCGTTCTCATCGAGCGCAATTAAATTAGTTTCGACCTATAGCTGCGACAGAATATTAAAAGGGAGCTGCAAGAGAAGGGAAATTATATCCGCGGCATTATTGCAAGAGTTTTCTGTCACGATAGGTATAACGCGTTGATCCGAAGTTGCTGCAACGCGTATATATAAGTTCAACGCTGCAGCTGTTTATACGCGCTTACAGTTTTATAATGGAGCTGTTAATTAAAACAAACAGACACGATAATGAAAACGCGCGCTTATACTGATGGAAAGTATAAGCGCCGCACGGCGACGAATAATTAAGCGATCGGGTTTTAGTGTGATTATATATATATACCGGGGAAAAGCGCGACGTTATGTTATATATTGATATTTTACGCGGCAATATGCTTCTTTTAATAAGTTCGCAATCGTGCGATTATTACATTATTTTAATGCGTTATTTATTTATTTTCGCGACGGGCAGTTGATAAACATAATTTCGAGGTCAATTTTATAATTTTAATGTTTCGAGGGTAGTGCGCAAATGAAATTTCTTTATTCCGCGCGGATGGTAAACGTGATAATTGTATCAATTATTATTAATTGAAATCGGCGCAAACAAATATTAATTTTCTTACTTGAAATTCTGATCTGTACAAAAATTATGTAATAATGTCGATTACTTATACAAGTTATTTATACAAAATAATCAAACATTTTTAGTGCGTAATTAATATTGATTTCAAATATATTTTATTCCACTTTATTTATTACATAATTCTAGTTTGCGTGTTATTATTGCATTCACTTACTTTTTTGTTAAAGAAAGTTCATTTTTTACTATATTCTAATATTCTACATGAGCACTACTCTCAATAAAACCGAACTGAAAATTGTCACCTTTTTCCAATTTTCAACAGCACCACATAACTTTTGAATAATTCATTCAGCTGAAAACAAAAAAAATCAACCCTGCGTAAATTCGAAACGAGTTAAATTTTTGGCATCTCATTGACGTACGTCAATTTCCCCTTCTCTCGCACAACACTTAACTCATTCACCTCTCGCAGCGAAACAAAATGCCGTAAAGTCCCATACTCATTCACTCCTTCCCGGTATTTCCTTCCTATATCCATTAAGGAAAAGTCGAGACCTCCGCGCGCGTACACCGTAAACCATTGTATTTCCTTTGGTAATTATTTCAAGCGAGCTCCCGCGCAACGAGACAGAATAACGTATACATCCCCTCCTATATATATATATATATATATATATATATATACGTATACACATAATAAAGTTAGGGGACTTATTGTACGTACGGGTTTTCGTCTACTCGTCAACCAAGTGGCGAAAACGATGTCACCGCAATGTACGACCGTAAGAAGCGATCCGAGACACTGACTAAAACCCGGCCATGTTTATCCGTCGTCTTCGTCGTTGTTTCCCCGGACGAGCGTTTATTTCAACCTCGCGAGACGTTTGGTAAATGTCGTGTGCATGCGTGTATGCGTGTGTGCTATGGTGGGTAAAGGTATGTATGTATATATATATGTATAATGTAAAGGATGAGGTTGGGGACTGGTGGTGAAAAAGTGGGGTTGTGCGAGGTCCTCTTTATATTGGGCAGCGTGAATAAGGCTATTATTTTTATTGAATCGTGGATTTCAATGATATTATAATGTATATATGTTTTTCAATGTTATTATATACTTTAAATGAGTATTTTTATAATATATGTATTACTTTTGTCTGCACAAATACATTTATTTATCTCTTTTTTTAATGTTTCAAAAGGTATAAAATTATCAAAATCTGTAAAATTACATTCGTAAAAAAAACATGTACATAACTTAATACACAAGTATTAAATTTATCTTGGTGGGTTTAGGTAATGTTCTGGTCTTTATCTAGCTGTGTTTCTTTAACATCAATACCGAACAAAATGATCGTTTCAAAATTAAAAGTCGACAAAAAGTAAAACAGATTTGACGGTTTTGTTGAATTTACCTTTATGATGTAACGGTAACTAGTTCTGATAATAATTTCCTTATTTGGAATTACCTAATTATTTCAATGTATATTATCTATATTATTATCACATATAGGTATGTATAACAATCATTACATAAAATAATTAGATTCAATACGCACATATACAAGCTAAACAACACATTTACTCATCTCATCGACCAATCATATACTTACAAAATTCCCTAAAAGTATATATCTCCACCACTTGCACACTTCACCATCCGATCTCCAACCACCGTCGGATCACCAACATCACCAGCTGTCTCGCACTCTTCTTCACATAACCTCTCTCTCATCCCCATATAACTACGTCGTTTATAACCTTCCCCGTGGCGCGCGTACCTACAGTGAAACCAACCCACGTTATGCATGCACAGCGCAGTGTCGTATAATACCGACGCCCTCAGGTGAGACACACGCCGCGAGGGTTATATACGTACAAAGATTTTTGGGGGCAATTTGCGAAGAGTATGTGGTATGGTCAAGCGAGTCAAGGTTGCACGGGGGTACATTTAGCAGAGCGATTGTTCGAACCATGAAGTGAAGAATAGCTTTGGTAATGGATAGATCGAGGGACTGTCCCTGCGGGTGAATAGAGAAAGTAGTGCTGTGGGTCAAATCGGGAGAAGTTGTATATATGTATGACCGAAGGGGGAATTATGCACGTGTGCGGGGGTGTATAATGCTAAGTAGGGGTGAGATTAATCGATGGGGCTGTAGGGTGTGCTGCAGTTGAGGGGCTTTGATTTCTGAGATGCATGGAGATAAAGGTTTATTGGCTGTCATGGGTTGGACGTGATAAAGGTTAATGGGTACAGCAAATGTCACTGGATGATTCTTGTGTTGGAAAGACGTAGTTAAAGTCATGTTAAATTTTGTATAATTGATTTTGATCGCGATAGAATAAAGTAAAATTAATTGAAGCATCGCTGAACTAAATTCTAGATTTTCTTTTTATCTGTCAGCCATTATTTTATTCATATACCTCTAAAACAAAGTAAACTAGCATACGAGTAAAAAATACCAATTGCAACTTCTCTACAACGATATAGGATTCAGAAACATATAAATATACTCTCAGCATTAAACACGCGGCATATAGCACGCTTTACAAGGTTCTAATAGACATGTAACTTTCGGCCCCGGCACCGTGCATTTTTCACCGAACGACTCTCTCCACACAATACACAACGCGCGCGCGCGACATCGATACCAAGAAGCCTTATACATGTTCTATATATGTATATACCTCGCTTATAAACTTTTCTCCCTCCCTTCATAGAGAGCCGTGTACAAAAGTTCTACGCGCGTAAAATTTATAAAACTCTATTCCAGCAACGTACGCGCGCGCCCAAAAAGAGGGAAACCTCCTATATATATATATATATGGACCTCCTGCGGAGAGTTCGAAAAGAGGGCATAGCAGCGGGAGAGAAAGAGAGTCGATACTCTACGGACATTACCAATAAGCTCGTTTGTCACAACGGCGCGCGGGCACGCGCGTGCAACCGAAAAGCCGTTTTCGCGAGAATAATGAGGAAAGAGAGAATAAGAGATATACATACTTGAGTGGACCACCCGATGACCTTTTCTTCGTTGGCTATGATACCATTTCAAATAGTCATTGAGGACAATGGTGTAGGGTCGCATGCGTGCATTATAGGCTCATGCATAGACTTTTGGCTCGTGCGGTGACGGTGGTTTCAGAGAGTGAAGTGGTTTTTGTCGGACGATTGGTGTGGGGTTTACGACGCGATTCTCGAGTGGGCGCTTCTCGTTGTGGTCGGTTAGTATATAAGTCGGATGATTTTCGTTATAGGTTGCGGGAAATAATGATGCCGGTTTCCGAGGGTTTGGTATGGAATTGGTTAACGTTTATATTGATGCAAATCTTTGTTCATATATATTACTTATAGTATAAAATAATAAATTTAATGGCATGCATTGATACATGATCATTATTAATTAAAATATTCATGTAATTAGTAGAGTATCTCTTTAAACTTCATTATCGCTAGGGCTGCAATATATAAAGCGTACAGAGATTTTTTACGTAAATAGTTGTGAATTAGAATTCAAGGTAATGACAAAGTACTAAAAAAGTAAGTACTTAAAAAAGAATGTGGAAGAATCGATCATTTAGCTACTATCCCCAAATAATTCAATAGCGGTTCATACACTTCTTCACTCTTATATGTACCTGTTAGGCTAGAAGTAATACAATAACAGTAATACAATACCGTAAATCATTAGAGTTTAATTTATTATAAATTAATCTTCCTGAATGCGTCACCTGTAAGTCAAAAACTAACAGCTCTTTTCTCGTAAGAGCATTTGTATATCCGAAGAATTTAAATATTAAAATTAAGATTCATAATTGATTAAAGTATCTATTATGATAACAACATTGCATTGAAAATAAATGTTACAGATGTATTTTAAGCGATATGCAGAATTTTTTTCAGTACGAAATACTAAGAATTTTAAAGGAATAATGAAATACTGGCATTACGTTCTTATATTCAGGCGAAAACTACTTTCTAACATCTTAAATTCCATATTAAAGAATCAATAATAATAAAGTTTATATGCAATAGAGATGTATGCTCATAAATTGAGATTATACCCGAGAAACAATTTGTGCGCTCAAAACTCACTATAAAAACGGCTTTATTATCTTCGTATGTGCATATTAAAGCGTGAAATAAACGTTTTAATTTTTAATTTCAATAAAAATAACATTATACCAGTCGTAAGGATTAGTAACCGATTTAATTTTCCATTCAATCAATTTAATATGAATGTGATAACTAACAATCGTTCTCAAATTTTATTGACTTTAGATCGGTTTTATTCACACGAGATTAAAAAACATTATTGTGTAACGGTCACGTATATTTAGATGTTTATTCATTATGCACTACTGTTTTGATATGCAATAAAATATTTATGCTCAATCGATTTGCGAAGTAAAACGTCTTAATCCGCTAGTGAGGTATGGCGATATTGCTCCAGGTTATTATTTTAATCATAATTTAGTGGCGCTTTTTACACACGCATTTAAAACAATTTGTTTTTATAACTTTATTAACTTATCCAAAAGTGTTAAAAAGATTAAATTTATTTATAATACAAACTAGCTTTTTCTCGAATGTGCATTATACTTTCTATAATCATATGTCAAATGTGAAATTGGAATATATGCATTCGTTTAATTTGAAATAATCAATATCTCTTATTGTTGCGCTTGGAGAAAATTTAATGAACTGTTAAATTAAAATGCATTCTTCTCCATTCAAACCAAACAAGTGTGTACACATAATGTGCTTCGAATATAACTATTGAATGTTTCCTACAGCTATACGTATATATGCACAAGAATCATTAATTAAAAATATTTCAACTTGATTATTTAATTTTAAACATAGTATGTGAGGTAAAAATTTATAATTAATTTGGAAATAATTACAAAAAATACTGTTTCTACATATCATGGTGCAATCGCTAATCAAATAAATAATCATCCTAATATACATCGAAATTGAAAGATGCTTACGACAGATTAAGAAACATTTGTTTAAATGATTGCCTATATACACCTCACATATAGAAATAGTCATTAATAGTTACGGTAATAAATTTCACAAATAATCAAATAAATTATCCCAAACGGCATACATATATAATTGATACACACGCACGACGCGTGACACACACACGCGTATACCAATTCACCTTGTCTTATTTTTACTATTCATCTAAAAATCACCTTTTACACACGTATACGTTTATATATACTAGCGCGCAGGTGCTTATTATATCACTTTTTCTCAAACCCAAAGTCCGAATTAACCTTTAATATACCTGCGCGCGCGTTCAACGCGTCGTTTCCATACTGTCGCCTCAGCGAAATATTCTTTAAAAAAAAAGCTTCTTTTTTCCCATATGCGTATACGGCTCGACTGGTTTATGACGTTTTAATACAGTCTCCCCCTTGCAAATTATGCTTACGCGCGCGCGCGCGAACGATCATCGTATAGCTCATTATTAACCCAGACAACGATCTTTAATTTCTCGCGCGCGCAGGCGGGCATATATGTGCGGTTATCTTGATTTACGACGATAAATCCCCGCAACGCGCGTGCCTATTAATAAGTTTTTTGTCTAATCGAACGAAACGAGCTGCGCTCTCGTCACATTAACCCGACGACTCAATATCATCATGTGGTTGTGTGCCTGTCTTTCCACGTCCGCTGCCTTTCCGGGAAGAAGGATTATATGTACAAATTTGGAGAAAAAAGTTAATGATCATCGTGTGCCGGTATATAGATATATACGAAGTTATCGTCTTCCATGTGATCTACAGCGTTATAAGTCCTGTCTTCGGTTATCTCGGTCCTGATCTCTCTTGCTGTCTTCCTGTTTTTCGTTTTTCTTTTGCCTTTCCCATAGTATTTTTTTTCTCTCGATATCCCTCGTATAACTATGCAGTGATGTTCTTCGTTGGTAATTAACGGATTTTTACGAGTAGATATTAAAAAAATTCGGTTTATCAAGGCAATTTGTAAGACTTTATCCATTAATTTCGTAATGTATATATTTATCTGAAAGTAATATTTATATCGATTAGGCGTGATAACTTAATTCACAAAAATAAAACAAAACTACTATGACATAATTTATTTCAATTTAGCATTCAATAATTTTCTCTTTCAAAAAAAAAATACCGACACTAGCCTGACATGCACATTATTTAGTCAAAAACCTGTGAAAAGGATAAACGTTTCGAAAATTCAAAGCGCTCTAAAAATCCCAGTTGTCAACATCTTACAACTATATACATGCCAATAACTCGTACCATCTAAAATCTCTGTCTCTCTCCTTCAAACCAACATCCACCACAGTTCCTGTTAACAGATATATACAACACAACCCTGATCTCCCCATATATATATATATATATATATCCAGTCTCGAACAACCGACCGCGGCTACTGTATAGAAATTCCCACAATTACCTTCGCGCCAACACGAAATCCGAGCACACACACACACACATACAGAGAGTGGAAGAAACGATCGAGTGAAAACACACGCCGCGCGCGGTGGTAAATCGGCCGAAATTGCACTACTGGTGAACGCGAGACTTAGAGAGAGAGAGAGGACGAGTGAGAGAAAGATCCTGATTGGCGAGTGGCCGTAAATCTGTCTCAAGCTACGCTTTTTTTGCTAGTTCCGTTACGCGCCATTTTTTCGCCCCTTCTCAGAAGTCAAACCCGCGCGCGTTTATAGTGACATCCCCTTTGTATACGTTATACTACTATATACTGTTGCTCCGGTTTTCATCTTCATCTCGTAGCGCGCGCGTGCGTCTCGTTCTTGGTTTTCGGGTAAACAAAAACGTGGAATGAGCGCGAGGAACTAAAGAACGACAGACGAGTAAGATGTAGACGTGAGATATAGGTTGCCTTCGTTTTTTTTTTCTTTTGTTGGGGTGGTCTATAAATATATGGTAGGATGTGAGACGCGCGCTGTATTATACGTGTCGGTTGGGCTTGTATATTTTTGATAACGAGGTGTGTAATGACAAAAAAGTTATTTCCATATTTTTAACGATTGGTGGTAGAGGTTTTTTTTACTTCTTCCTACTTCGAACTTGATCTATCATTTTTAATGATATTAAGATGTGTTTTTCTTTAGTTTAGGTGGTGTGATTTTTTTAAAGAGCTGTCGAGCTAAATATTGCGGTAAAAATTTTTTATTTCTTCGTTATTATTGCTTATTGTGAAGGGGTAATATAAATATATTTGGATAACAAAATAGTGAAAAGATATTATGATAATGTAATTCGATACGTACACGTCTTTATTTATTATTATTTTTTTTTAAGAAACACCTCATTAACTGTGGTAAAATGAAATTTATACTTTCTGCTGGATTATGCTAATAGCTAAGTATTTATTTCAGTTGAATAAAATAAAATGGTAATCAGCATAGTTGACAATAATTTTTACTCTGACACAGAAAGAAACAAAACTATATATTTCTACCAATATTAACGTCAATTTTATTTTTAGACTATTTATAATTTCTTTTATATTATCTCTATGCAGTTACACAATATTTTCTAAAACTTCATATAATTTCTAAAATATCCTTATATTTTGCATATAAAAAGAACGAATGTTCCTGTACACAACAAGAAAACCATTAAGTTGAAAATTCCAATCATTTTCTCATCAAAATTATCGATTTTCCAATCACTACAAATACACAGTTTAACTTATGCAATCACTATACGAAACATTCATTCTTTCCACACAAAACCATCAATACACCACCCAATTCCAATCGCACTCGCGTCTTTTCCCGATCCCATCGCCACATGCGATCGCCAACCATCATTATAAGAGTTATGTCTCTCTCTCTCTCTCGTCGACTCTCCCTTGGAACAAGACTCTCTCTCCCTCCTTCGAACTTGCTCGTTTTCACACGTTCGCACGCTTGTGCTATAACCCGCGGGACACCTGCGGTCTCTCTTTCAGTCGTTTTCTCTCTATTCGTTTCGCTTCTAATATATAATGCTCGCCTACGCATTATCACCGACACGCGTATACCGTTATACATCGACAAGGTAGAGAGAGAGAGAGAGAGAGAAGGGGATACACTGTATAGGTCTAATAAAGACATAATTCTACGCAGATATAATCTGCATCGCTCTATCTTTCTCTCTTTCTCTCTCTGTCTCTCTTGTTCGGACGTTTTTACACAGGCGTATATATAAAAAGCGCGCGTGCACGACGTTATAAGTTTCGAAAATAACATATCGAACCTCACCGCCGCCTCATTTACCTTTTTTCCCCACTTCACCCGCGCACGCGGTTGATCTTAAATCTCTTCCTGGAACGCTTGCGCGTCTGTTCACTCTCTTGTGGTGTTGTATCGCGGCTACCCCTATTTTTCGTGCTTATATATTCTTATAGGCTTTTTTCCACACCGTAGACGATACCTTTATTTTTGGTTACAAGCGTCCAACTGTGCTCATATTACCCTTAACGATGGGTGATTTTTTTTAAAAAAACGCGCGCTTATCTGCGCGTGCCTGATACCGTCTGGTGTCTTCGTTTCCTATATACTCGAGCGTCGTCTTCTTTTTCTTGTGGGGCGGAGGATAACTTTATTTTCGTGTGGTAGACATGTTGGGGAAAGAATTGAATAGATTGCTCCCAGGTTTTTCTTCTAGTCCGCCATAAATTTCCATTATTCTAATGATTTCCGTGTTGTATATGCGCTATGCGTATAGAGGGGGCGGTGGTGTAATCACGACGATGAATAAATTATATAATTGGGTAACTGTGAATTATTAGGTTTAATTATGATGCGTGAAAAATAATGTTTCTTTAATTGACGGTTGATGAAGTTATAAATATAGTGATAGCGAGATAATAGAGATGATATATAGGGTTTGGTTTTACATCTCTATTTATACCGGTTTCTTGATGTATACCAATATGGGAGAATTACTTACAATCCTAAATGGGAAGTAAAAAATATAATTCCATGTTTAATTTTATAATTCTTTCCTACTACATATGAGCCATTCTACACAATATCGGACACTTCTTAGCCCAAAAATGGAAACACGCTAACTTATTGTTGACACATGGTTTCGACTTGGCACCCTTTTCCTTTTCATTTATAATGCTCTATAAGGAATAAAAAAAACCTAGTTTGGTAAGCGTGCTCTCAAAAACCACATGTTTCCATTTTTGGGCTAAAAAGTGTCTGATTTTCTGTAGAATGGCTCATATATAAAAGTGAACCTCAACCCAGAATTTAGATTAATTATAGTGAAATAAAAAATTTTAATTTTTAATAACCACCGCTCCGTCAGCCACTCTTATAAAAATATTCATGTTGCAATTATCAACCCCTTTCCAAATAAATTCAACGCAATAAACCGGCATCTATATATGCATTTCAAGACCGCCAACAATAGAGAT
The DNA here is from genome assembly GCA_035583055.1 of Torymus tubicola. Lineage (NCBI taxonomy): Eukaryota > Metazoa > Arthropoda > Insecta > Hymenoptera > Torymidae > Torymus > Torymus tubicola. The sequence goes on from JAWWEQ010000055.1 coordinate 25,774,460, forward strand.
TCATATCCATAAACTACACAGTGCCAAACCCCAATCCTCATCAACGTCCCTACTAAAACAAAAAAAAGAAAAAGAAACGCAGTCATCGGGGCGTCGGCATCTATTGCGCGTGCATTTTAATGAAAAACATTTCGCCGCAGTACCACAACGCGCGTGCGCACACCTCTATATAATCACCCGCATCTGCATACAACAATCATTCCCCGAGGCGCGATAAAAGTATACACGCGTGCGTGCGTATGTATGTATGTATGTATGTGTAGCACACATGGACCCCGGAAACAAGGCGTAATCGTAGCCCATCAACCGGACCGCCACCACGTAAACAACAATCTCGAGAGCGAGTTGCTCTCTCTCTCTCTCTCACAGAGGTGCATAACTCGTGCGATAATCTAGTTTTGCGCGCGTCATTTGCTCGGCCGATGGAAAACGATTAAACGTGCAAACCGTGATCGTAAATTTTTCCATTTCGCAAGCGCGCACGTGTATATATATATGTGTATGGTCCCAATGGAGCGTTTGCCGTACAGTGCACGACGACGACAACGACAAGTCCCACGGGATGGGCGCGCGCGTACGAGGGGAACGAGTGAGAGAGAGTAGAAATCTGGTCGAGGGGCGTTAGCCTGCGATTTCGAGGGGGTTCGAGTGTTCTTTTTTTCCGCGCGGCGGTTGATGACTTGATTTAGGAGCCGACAACAGGGGTGATGATATTGCAAAGGTTATATATATACACGTGGTGGGCGTACGGTACGTTTCCAAATTTTCGAAATTGCACGGGTGATAGGGGGATACGATTGGTTGTAGGTGTATAGTGCGGCGAGTATATGGTATGGCTTTAAATTTTTACGAATCGCAGGTGCGGTATTGCGCTGAGTGTATATTGGCTTTTTGAAAATGGAACCCTTCGATATGTGTGTATTACACTTTTATATCTGTAGCGGTATATAAAACGAGTTCAGCTATCAGGATTTTCATATAAAATTTAAATATATAAATATATATGTATATGTAATGTCATTGAAATTGAACTTCATGAATTCTATTATCGCTGTCTACTTTTAATATATAGTTGATCTAGAATAACATTTTTGTTTTAATTTTCCTAATTTTATATGAAATATTTCTTTATTTTAGAACCTAATCTACAAAAATCATGTAATAAAAGTAATAAAACATTTTATTAAAATAAATCAAAGTCAATATACTTAAATTTGTTTTATTGAAATCCTTCATGATAGAACTTATTACAATACAGAAGTTTATATTTCTCGATACAGTCTTCTATCCGAAAATCAACAATAACGCAGATCAAGCTATATTTCACCCACGATAAAAATTCAAATCAATGTATACGTATACACACTTTCCTCATTTCTACCGTACGTAACACCATAAAGAATAACCACAGAAAATAAACCAAACCTATATACATATACTCAGAACAGCAGCCCCGCGTGTATTATATACGAATCCACGAAACACGTGCTTCCTCACCGCACACGCGAAAACCAGTCGTCAATATACGCTTATTATTATACGAGCTCGTGCGAATAGGAGTCGAACGTAAATTTCGTTCTCCATATATATATATATACACTTTTAACCATATTCATTTGTATATACGTATATGCATATACCAAGTGCAACCGTCATCGTTTCCGTATATCTTTCCACAACTTTTTCTCTCTTTCTCTCCGTGCGAGTATCATCGAATTTTCTCCCCTTACAATTCTCCCCCCACCCCCTGAGCATCGCGCTCCATTAGATCGCGCAGCCCGCCCTCGGGCGATTTCGCCGCCATTTGTAATATCGAGGCGAGGCTCACGCATGTTGCCACTGTGCGTATACAGTATATGTATAACGTCATTTTACGGGGTTCAGGAGTAAAAGAGAGATTTGGTGTTATTGAAGGCGTATATCGTTGTTTATTGATCTGGCATTTGTGTATGTTGTGCAAGGTTGGACAATGAAAGGTTCGGGGTATATGAAGTTGTTGCATAAAACAGCATAATGCAATAAAGTTCGTAAAAAAATTAGTGCATAATTTATTATACTATGGTCACATAAAATTTTATTTGCGAATAGATGAGAAACGCCTCCACATATATGTAGTATTATAGCTTCTTTTGCTGTGTCGAGATTAATTTTATATCACGATGATTTTTATTAAACGAATATAAAAATCAAACATAAATATATTTAACTTTGTGAATAAAAGTAAAATAATTACTGACAGAAAATGTATCGCTTCCTTATTCGATTTTTAATATACTGTTATATTTCAAATAGCTTGATAAGTTAAAAAGATTTATAACAAGAAACTATATAAACCGTTATATAGTTATAAACTTGTATCGAAAATATAGCTATATTTATTTGAATATATATAAAAGAGCCTAAATATATATTTTTACGCGAGTTTATTAATCCACTAATGAAATGTGACTCGTGAAGTTGAATACTCAATTTATAACGCCTCGCAGAGATATGAGAGATTGAATTGTATGTGTGTGTGCGTATAGAAATAGGAAACTAAGCGAAATAAAACAAATCATTAAGGAACACAGTGTAAAGTGCGAGAAAGGAAGAAGGAGGAGGAGGAGAAGGGTGAGGGGGTCAGGAATCCCGGCGATGAGAAATAAAAGAGGAAGAGGAAAGCGTAAAAGGAGGAAAGGGACGAAGTTGAACGATATGAAGATAAAAAGAATGAAGAGCGAGCGCGAGCGCACGAGTGAGAGAGAGACAGAAACCTCTAACTCTCTGTCTTCCTTCCTCCTCCTCCTCCTCCTTCTGAGCGCGCGCGCGTCGAGATGGGAGAGATGTGCCGACATAACCGATAAATAACAACGGCAACGAGCCTGTCAGACCCTTGTTAAACCTCTCTGTCTCTCTCCCTCTCTCTCTCTCTTTCTCCAACACATAACGCGCGCGCGCGCGAGCACACGAGATTATCCCCCTGACGCGCGGGCGCACGTCTGTGTGTACGTATATGTATGTATATACGCGTGCGCATACCTTTTAAAGTACGCGAGAGTCACTCATTGGCCTTCTTCTCGCCTCATCGCCCGCCCGTGTGCATATATTATTATTAAAACGTGCCAGCGTTGGTTTATATACGTATATATACATGTACATATATATATATATATATATATATATATATATATATAATAGCTGCGTTTGCAGATGCTATGGGGAAAATCGGCCTCGAGCGCCGTATGTCGCACTCATATACGTGCGTGTGGTTCATATTAAGGGCGGAGATGGATAATATATAAGTAAAAGGGAAGAGTTGTCCTGTGATGTGTTTCGATTGGGGATTAGTTGTAGAAGTTAATTTTTCCGAAAGGGGGATGGTATATATTTGCTCCTTCTGTGTGCTGTGTTAGGTGGAGTATATGTGTGTGTGTGGTAAGTGGGTGTCTAAAGGTAACCCCTTTAGGGCTGAGATGTTTTGTTTTCGGAAGGAAGATATAGTAACGTAGTGGACGGTGGTATAGTCGTGGAACATGTGTCGGTAGTGTTTATGGGAAGGTATATAGCGGTGGGGGTTGTGACGGTGTAACGATAAGGGTAGAACAATAAATATATATATAAGTGAAATTATATGTGCTCTGTTTTGGAATAGATTGTATGCTAGTGTAATAGTAATGTAACTTAATAATTTGTTCGACATTATTAATGAAATAAAAAGTATATGTCAATAATTGATCATTTACATTTGTTATATTTATAATTTTGCTGTGATTGACAATATAGATTTTAAAATCATTTTGGACGATAATTTTAAGATGTTGATTAATCGCATCGATTATTGGAGGAATCTCTGAAATCCTATAAAATATATATGCGTCATATACTTTTAATGAATTGGAATAAAAATATTTTAAACTCAAGGCTCGGGATATTTAACCAAATTACGTCAGAGACGTTTTTTCGAATTTATGAAAGAAAGTTGCTAAATATATAAAGAAGCTATTAATTTTATATGTTTACGGAAACATTTATATATTTAAACAGATTTTATATTCTTTGGGACGTTTTTCCTTTTGAGGAAAGAATGCAGAATTTTACTGTAAAAGTAAGAGAAAAAGTAAAAATTTGCCTCAGGTTTTTATGAATTATAAAAAAGAGGATTCAATTTTAAAATTACAGTGTAGACTGTGAGATGGATTTTACTTCTTGTACTTTCAATACTTACAAATAACTTTTATGTTACGCAAAGTCAGGAAAAAGTATACCATTGTAATAAATACAAAATTATAGTAATAAAAGAAATACGTACGTGCTTTACAGAATTACTTGAACGATAATATTATGCAGAAAAGTATTTGCAAAAGCGTTTTACTTTTATTGTTTGTATTTCAATTATTTACTTTTGAAGTATATAAGTACGTTAAGTTAATATTGAAAAAAAATGTTATCTACATTTTTCATAACAACTAATAATAAAATTCATACTTTATACATTAGTCATATTCATATACCTAAAATTATAATTAAATAATATTTATGCAAACTTATTTTTCAACGTATGATTCAAACTATGCGTATACAAAAAGTTTATTAGTATGTAAAGTATACTCCCAACACCACGCGCACGATTCCATTAAACATCAAAGACCCTCGCTTACTCGACAAACCATAATCATCGGAATAACGCCAAACACACGTTCGGCTCGCTTCTAAACACTCTCGTCGTGTTCCTGAATTGGAACCGTATGTATATAAGTATATTTCGACAACCGCGCAGCGAAATAGAAAGCGTCAGTCGTCGGGCGAGGAGCAATGCAGCAACAGCAGCGGCGAGCTTTTTACTTTTAACGACAAGGCGCCGTTCTTGCGTTTATACGGCCTGTCGATGGAGACGCCACTTAGCGCCACCCGCGAGAGGAATCTCCGTTATTTCCTTTATATACTCGTGCACTGATATCGCAATCTGTGTGTGTATACATGCATATAATATATACGTGGTTTTACGATAATATCGAGGCGATTTTTCGTGCGAAAGGGTGTGCGTGTATGTGTGTATAGAGGGATGTGCATGAGGTCTAATAATAAAGTCGATTAAGATATTCTCTTCTAATATTTGGATTAGCTGGAAATTGCGACCATGTGTGTTGTTCGCGGGCATTGACGTTAGAGTATATATCTGTGGTTCCGAGGCATAACGACATAAGTCCACTTTTAGAGTTTTTAAAAAAAATATAGGTTTCAATGTTCAAACTTATTCGTAAGATCGGAATAAACGAGATAGGCCGCGATACTGTACTAATAAATTAACACATTTAAAACAAATATTTACACAGTGGTATGACCAGGTTATGGGTTATGTCGTTATGTCGTTATGCCGGGAACTTGGACTTATCTAATAGTCCTGTTCTCGTTTATTTTTCGATCATTCTCGTTAATTTAATTATGAATTCGGACCAAAATTACCAATTAAAGTAATACAACTTGAATACAACTTGAATTCATGATAAATTAAAAAGCATTTTTTTCATTTTATCAAAGAACAGGAATTATGAACTAACTTTCAAAATTCTTATGTTTACGCACTTAACGATTGTAAAATTGTAAATTTTATCTAGTTATTGTATATATTTTATATGAAATAATTTTTACATTCATTTAGGTTGAATAAGATAAATCAGTGCTGGACTTATGTTATTATGTCTCGGAGCCACAGATATATGTTGTTGAAAATGAAGAGGTTTGGTTGCGGATTATTTTGTATGGCGTTGCAGTTGCGTTTTGAACTATAATAAATGAGTAATGGCATTGTAATATAGTAATGCAAGTGTTCGATATGGTAGATGTTTATTATATTCATAAAAAAATCAATTTTGTTATAATATAAATTTTTCTTATAAATTATTACTTTTTTTTTTGGATAAAAATGTTTTCAAATTTGTTTTCATACACGTCTTATAAATAATTGTAATACCCAAAATGATTTGACACTTTATAATATTATCAATTTCAAGTGAACGAATTTTTACAATTAATTTGCTTTTATAATTTAAGAACCATTGGAACGCCTTTATTATTATTCTAGTGATTAATACTTATATTCCCAAAGGGCATTACCTATAATAATTTTTTTTAATTTAAAGAATCTAAACTTACGTATAATAATGCGCTTAAACAAAGTATATATATACTTTCGTAGATAAAAGCATAAATAAACAATACTCCTTTCGTCGAGATTCAGAGAAAAAGGTACAAACAAGCACAGGCGTGAGTGTTAAAAAAGTAATTCCCCACGAAAAGGCCCTCTCAGAAATATTACGCGCCAATTAGAATACGAGCGCTATATAACCGGCCACTCAAGCCGTCCCCGTAAATCAATCAGAGTTTTGACAAAATCTGAAGCACGTGCGTGTATCTGCCGAAAGAAATCTGTTTCTCTCTCTCTCTCACTCACTCCCTGCCACTCTCGACACCATACTCTCTCTCTTTCTCTCTCTCCTTCGAAGAGAAATGGAAAACGTAACGCGGGCGAGAGAAAATTTTTCGGACTTTTACGACTTTTCACCCGAAGCTACATGTATATACACTGATGGAGGAACAAAAGGCGTGGCACGAGATAGCGAGAGATTAGCCGTAAAAACACAAACGCTGGCGGACGGACAGTAAGAGAGCGGAACAGATGCGTACCGCGGTGCGTCCATCGGAGCCTTTTATGTGCAGCTCACTCACTCTCTCAGAGCGCATGCGCATCAGGACACTTAGGAAGAGAGAGTTCACATGAACGAGGCGTTGACGAGAGAGAGAGAAGAAAGAGAGAATCGTAAAAGTCCGCGAGATGCGGATGCGATTCGATACCGCGTACGGATACGCTTTTAAAGCTGTTAAAGTAAAGCTTTTTTTTGTATGGGTTTTTTGTGTATAAGGTTGAATCTTTTGGAAAGCGTTTTGTTTCAGTGGGTGGCGCTCGAGGTATAATGTATACGCGTAAAAGTTTACTATGGCTAAATATATATGGAGTTGAATTATGTTTCCGTATGAAGGATGCGCTGTATAAATAATGTTTAATATGCCGGAAACTTGTTAAATTACCGTTTAATGATATATCAACATATAGTCGGTATACTTTGATTTTTGTCAAGTATATATTGAACTGCACATTATATAAGCTGTACCATGATCACGAACGCAATGAAATTAAAAACATCCGTTATATACAAAAATCATAACATCGCCACCTCATGTACCAACATTAAAGTTAATCTTCGACAAAACCAAATATTTGACGACTCAATTACCTACAATGACCGCCGAATAGCGCGTCGTCGCCTTGAAAAAATATTATCCTAAAACAGTTCGGTACAAAAGCCAACGCGAACGCTGGTATGTAGTCCGTGTACCATTAAACATCTACCCACGGCCACCGTCGTCGTTCAAAAATCCAAACACATCGTCAAATCCGTATATATACCTATACTCACGTTTATACACACCTTCGACCTATACGTCGCTGCTGTTTTCGGCCATTATTCTCACCTGGAAGGCTCGCGTTCGAGCGCACAGTAGTCCGTTATAACCCTTTACAATAATATTTCCTCAGCACTGGGAACCTTGTTTACAGTGTAAACTGTATATATATATAGTGAGAGTGAAGCAGAAGGGGATTATATAGTGAGCGAAAACATATTCCCGTGTGATGTGTATATATGTACCGACGTTGACTGCGGTATACAGAAAATTGACCGTAAACCGGAGTTTTTACAATTTCGCGTTAGGTATAGGGGGAGAATTTTTTTTTCTGTTACAGCGTCGTCGAGTTAACAAGGCATAAATCGATCACCTTCGCTGTTTCTCGCGGGGTGTTGGGGGGGAGGGATAAAAAACAGAGACGTGTGAACGTTAGATTGTAGAGGTTCGAGCTCGCTATATATATGTACGAGTAATGTGCTAAAGATATAGAGCGTGTTGTCTGAGATCGTTAAGATTTTGTAACAGTGAATTTTTATAGCCAATGCATCAATTAATTCGACAATGTAAATTTTTAGAACGTTTTTAAAACGATACATTGACAATTTATCTATATCAATGTTGTTGAACCGTTAGCTTATTTTGACAATATGATCCCTGGTAGAAGTTTGACTATTAAAAATGGGGCACAATCTCAGTAAATAGCCAAGAAAATTGACTCATTATTGGCTCCCGGTGAAACGCTTTTTCTGATATTATTCGCCCATTTAATAGATTGGGAGTAACATAACCTAAGTT